>JAIPUU010000244.1:0-22500 GCA_020466095.1 Chlorops oryzae
ACGGGTATCTTAAAATGTGATTTTTTGCCTTTTTTTTGTCAAAAAGTGTGAATTTCTTGCTAGAATTAATAATTTTGAGACAAAAGATAACTAAATTTAATCATTTTTAATTATTTTGAAAATATCGGAAATTTTAAATTCAGGTTTTTTTCATTCATATAATTTTCTGAATACATTTTTCAAATATTATTCTATACATTTTTTACATATACATGTAGTTTTGAGTGTACATTTACCACAAACATACTTTCCACATTTAACACAGATATTACTTGATTTATTTTTGTTACAAAGCCCAATTTGGCAAGATTTACGAGTGTTCTGTATGGATGTTAAATTTGTAATATTTACGACTTCACTTCGATTGTTATCGGCAAGTTCCTCGGCCAATTGAAAAATAAAATTTTTTCTCGATATTTTTACCCCTGTACTTTCCGTGTACAGAACCGCAGCGTTGATTGCTGCAAAATCTAAGATATTGTAAAATACCTGGAGTGGCCATCTGCGAGATCCTGCCTTGACACTATATTTTCGTGCCATTTGGTCTACAACATCGACTCCAAATTTGGTTTCATTGTAAAATTTTACAGTTTCTGGCAAACATTTTCTGCTTTCATCAATTTTAACACTTGATTTATGTTTGGAACTTAGCAGCAAAACTTTTTTTTGTGCTTTACTTTTATAAACAGTAAGAGTGACAGGCTCAGATTTGTAGAGTATAGAGGAAAATCGTTTCATGTTGTCTTTTTTATTTTTTGCTGATTTTGGCAATTCTCTTCTGTTAGCCCGTATAGTCCCGACCAACGTTGTATTTTTTGTATATAATGTTTTCGCAAGTGAAATGCTGGTAAAAAAATTGTCAGTAGTTATATTTCTGCCTTGTCCTAAGTATGGTTTCACCAGTTTCATCACAACAAACTCACTCAGAGATAAGTTTCCTGGACGCTTATCATCTTTTCCTAGGTACGGAAAGCCATTTATGACATATTTACTGTTGACATCTGCTGCCAACCAAAACTTGATTCCAAATTTATCTGGCTTGTTTGGCATATACTGAGTAAATCGGCATCTGGCCTTTGTTGGGAATAATTGTTCATCAATGGTAATATTAGCTCCAGGCTTATAACAAGCTTGGCTGTTTTCAATAAATTTATTCCATATTTCGGATATTAGCGCAAATTTATCGTTCTGTAAACGTTTACTACGTTCAGATTTTTTGTCAAACCGTATGAAGCGGAGAATTTCCATAAATCTATCTCTTGGCATTGTCTGTGAAAAGAAACTGGGTCCCCATTTCTTAGACCATAAATATGAAGCCTTCAAAGATTTTGCTTCATAAGCTCCTCGTGCGTACAAAATTGCTATGAATGCGCGTAGCTCCTTATGTGAAACAGTCCAATTCTGTTTTAAAATTCTGAATGCCTCCATTTCAGTGCAAATTTTTATGTGGTCGAATATATGTTTATTTATTATCAGCTCAAACGCGCTACTTACTTTTCCTAACATCACATTTCGCTTGGCGAAGCCCGTTGGTCCAGCCGAATCTTTGAATATAGCGACATTTGAAGGCCTGCCACGAGCAGAGCCCATTTCAAGTTTTTCCCATAACGTCCCATCAACAGCAGCTTCGATTTTAGGATCTCGATCTTGGGATTCATCCATGATGTCAACGTTTCGTTTCATTTGGGTTTCATTATTTCGATCCTGAGAATCATAATCAATTTCCACGTCGCTTTCCGATTCTGATAGAATACGCATTCGTTTTCTTCTCTGTCGTATACAAGAATCATTTTCATATTCTGAAGAGTCGCTGTCGATCGTTTCATCTGAATCAGAAGAATTCATTGCATTGTCGCTTTCAGACAGATGAAATTCATCACCTTCAAAACTGCCGTCAGAAGAGTCCTCATTGATGTTCGATATTTTTTGTAGCACTGCTAAAGCCCCACGATTTTTTTTCATTGTTGGGCTATTAATTTTTGGAAAAATAAATGATTTATAACAAAATAAATTCAAATATTACAAGTTCATTTTCAACTTACTCTTATATTTTTTGTAATATTATAAAAAAAATTGGAATTGCAAACGATTTTTGATTTTTCAACCGATTGCTTCAATATAACTTTGACGAATGAACAATTTCACGAAAGCAAAAATAAAAAAAAAAACTTCTAACATGAAGGGAAATCCCCAAATTAAAATTTTATGCAATCATATGTTTATTGCATCATAACAAAACCAATTTTCACTGAAAAAAAATGTATGCGTCAATTTGACGGGTTTCCGTAAAAATAGGTATACCACATACGTATATTTGAAACTAGGTTGCCAAACGGAAAAAAAATTACAATATATAATTAAACTAATTTAACATTAATTTACCAACAAAAAAAATTAAATTTCCTTTTATAATTTTCTTCACATGAACTTTTGAAATTTGAAATCCGTCAAATTGACGGGTTCCGTAAATCTAGTGTTAAATATTCTCTTTTTCCTGCGCTACTTCTTATTTGTTCTAAATTTCTATCTCATCAGTTTTACTCAAATTTCCCTTAAAAAACAACTACCATTCCTTTTTTGATTTATTCCAAATAATAGTTTACTTGGTGTTGTTCCAGTACTACGATGAACTGTATTATTTATTGCGAATTCTATTTCAATTAATACTTTATCTAAAGAGTTTTGTGTTCCCGCACTTGTTAATTTCGCTATCATGGGCCCCAAACAACGGTTGACTCGTTCAACTTGGCCATTAGCCTGTGGTGAGCCGGTTGCTATTCTTACATGTTTTACGTTCTTGTTTTCTAGAAATTCTTCAAAATTTTTGATGTGAATCCGCTTCCTCGATCAAAACAATTATGCTAGGTCGACTATAAGAATTGAAATAATTTGTTAAGTGCGTGATTACTTCTTTTGTGTCTGTTGATTTGACTGCGTATAACTTAACGAATTTGGAAAATCCATCAATAACTAATAAGACGTGCTTTTTTTGTAATTTTTGTATTCTTATTGGTCCAAAATGGTCTTGTGAACTATTTCAAAAGGTTTATCACCTTTTGGTATGCTGTGTAGTGGTCCTTCGTGCTTGCCAAATTTTGGGAAAATGTGATACACTTTAGACAATTAGAAATATAGTCTTTGATTTTTCTTTCATGTTTGGGAAACCAATAGGACCTCGTTACGCTTCCACTCCTTTTTCACAGCCTCTATGACCCATGTTGTCATGGTATATCCTTAAAAAATATTTGATTCCATACTCTGCGGTACATAAAATAAAATTTCTATCTTTATTTTTTTTTATAAATTAAGCCATTATGCATCTCATAGACTTTGCTTTCATTTTGCTTGAGTTTTTTTTAATATTACAAATGTTTGGTCCTTATTTTGACTATTGAAAGATTTTTTTTTAGTGTATTTTTTATGTAATAAACGAGTATATTCGAAATTCTACTTAATGCATCTACGTGTTGCATTTTTTTCCTGCTCTATGTTCTAAATTATAGTCGAAATTTTCTAGCTCTAATGCCCATTTGAAATTCTCGGTTTAGTTTCTCTTATTTAGTGTCAACATTAATGAATTACAGTCTGTAACTATTTTAAACGTTTTTCCGTGCAAATAAATTCTGAATCTCCGAAGGGCGTAAATTATAGCAAGCGTTTCTAGTTCGAAACTATGATATTTAGCTTCGACATCTGTTGTTCTTTTTGAAAAATAAAATATAGGATGCATTTGGCCATCTGATTTCTTTTGCAATAATATAGCACCATAGCCTAAAGCACTAGCATCACAATGCAATTCTGTACTGTCTTTGGGATCAAAAATTGCCAAAATCGGTGCATTAATTAATTTGTTTTTTAAGTGTTCGAAACATTGTAATTCTTCTTCTTGAAATTTAAATTTTGTGTTTTTCCGTATTAATTTTGTTAATGGCTGTGCTAACACCGAAAACCCTTGGACAAACTTTCTGAAGTAAGAGCATAGGCCTAAAAAACTATGGGACTTCCTTAACATTATTGGGGATTGGAAAATTCATTATCGTTTCGACGTTTTTAAAATCTGGTTTTATTTCCGTCCTTGAAATCAAATATCCTAAATATTGAATTGTTTTCTGTGCAATCTTACATTTGTCTATTCTTAATTCCAAATTATTTTCCACTAATCTCTGTAGTACTTCTTTTAAAATCTCATAATGTTCTTCTAAAGTTTCTGTTGCTATCATTATGTCGTCTAAAATATATAGTTTTTTTTTCTGCTCTCATCATATCGTCAAAAACATATTTACAAAGCGTTGAAACACAGATGGGTTTTTTTAGCCCAAATGGCATTTTTAAGAACTCATATTGTCCTAGTGGGGGTGACAAATGATGTAAATTTTTCAGACTCGTCATTATATTTTTTGGTGAAATGCGCTTTTCAAATCAAGTAGAGAGAATATCTTTTTATTTGCCAATTTGTCAATCAGATCCTCTATCAGAGGCAGCGGATAGTTGTCTTTTTGCGTTATTTTATTTAAATTCCTATAATCTACACACATTCTGATATCTCCAGTTTTCTTTTTAACCAAAACTATAGGGCTCGCATACTGTGATTGGCTTGGTCTAATTATTTTCTTTTTCATTAGTTCGTCTAAAATTTGTTGAACTTGTTTTTTCTCAGTGTATGATAATCTTCGTGGTACACAATTAAATGGTTTTTCATTGTTTAGAATTATTTTCATTTCACATTTTGTTTTAGCTTCTTCAGGACGATCACAGTTACATAAAAATTTTCGAATATATTTTTTATTTTAATTTTTTTTTCATGAGTTAAATCCATTTTGTCAATGTTAAACAATTTATCTATATCCTTACAATCCTGAGATTCTATTGCCATTAATTCAAGACAAGCTTTTTTGAAATCAATATTTTCTTTTAATTCTGTTTTTTTTAAATTTTTTTCACAAATTACATTGTCATGTGTTTTCATTAACTTATAACCAGGCTTCTTTTAAAAAATCTTTTCCCAATACAACAGGCTTATTCATGGTATTATTTGGGACAACGAAAAAAAATAAATTAATGTCTTCATTATTAACCAAAACTGTACATTCTACTTTTCCAGTTATAATAAGTTTACTTTTGTTTATTCCAAAATAGTTTTCGATACCTTCAAGTTTCCTTATAAATGAAGTTGGCACGAACTGTTCTTTAATAAGGCTTATGGGGCTACCTGTATCGATAATTGCGGTTAATGATAATTTATAATTAGTGATATGATTTTTTAAAATAAAATGTAAAACTTGTACATACTCATCGCTTTCGAGGTTCAAAACATCATCAGCTTCTTGACGATTGATGTTTCCTTTACGTTTTGGACATTCTGCAGCACGGTGGCCCATCTCTGCACATACGTAGCATGCTCCGATATCGCGTTTTGGTTTGCGACACTCGTTGGCAGTATGTCCTAAAGAATTACAGTTGAAACAGCGAAAAACGTTACGTTGTGTCTTGTCATTTGTGGATATTGCTGAACTTGATGTCGTAGGATTGACATTTCGTGCTGCATCAGGTTTTGGTTTAGGGTAACGCTTATCAATGTCAATATTTGTTAGTTTTATCTTCTTAAACGCTTGCATAAGTTGGTTTTTTTCTGTAAAACATTGCATTTTTGCTTGAGTACGCAATGTGTTATTCGGAATCCCTTCAATCAGTTGATCTATCATTTCGTCTTCTGAAATATTCAATTTGTTCGCCAATAATAGCTTTTCATAGAAATATTCCTGGAAAGATTCGTTGCGTTGCCAAACTTTTTCTTCAAATCGACGCTTCAACTCCAAGGCGCTTGTTTGATCTCCAAAAAATATTTGCATTTCCAGTAATAACTCATTACACGTCATATTAGTTACATTAGACTGGCTTTGTAACCATTTCAAGGCTTTGCCTTGCAACTTGCAACATATCAGCGCACGTGTATTGAGTTCGTCGAGATGATATGCTTCGCGAACGTTTTCAATTTGTTTTGCCCATGCTTCAAAATTTCCTTCATTTGTATCGAACATCATTACCAACTCTTTTATGTCGCTAAATTTTGTTCCAAGTTGTACATTATCATTTTTATTCTTCAATTTGTGATTCTCTTTCATTAAAAGTTCTTTTTCTCGTTTTTCCAATTCCAATTCTCTCATAGTCAATTGTAGTTCACGCATTAAAAATTTTTTTTCGCTGTATTTTACATTACGATTGTTCTCAATTTCAAAACACTCATTTTGTTGGTTGCGCTCCTCAGCTTCAGCAGAATAACACTCATTTGAACTTTCATTATCGCCTGTCTCATTGTTACACTCATTTGGTAGATCTTCGTTACTCTCATTTTTTCGCTCATTTGTTGTTTCACTCTCACGTATGTCGCTGTCTTCAGTTTTCTCGTCATTCTTCATCTCCTCATTTTGAATTAAACTGCCGTTGACCGCTTCGTTTATGCCGAATTCTGCATGCTTGATGCTGAGTATATCGTCCCTCACTGTACCCCGCTCTGCTGCATCGTCAAACTGTACTATTTTGTTGCTGCTTCCTTGTTGAGGGCTTCCAAACTCAGCGTTAATTTCTTCAAAAGTTTTACGAATGTTTCTCGGAATTTTTTGAAGACGCGCAATAAGTTCATTTTTATTTCCCGTTGAAATCTCGTGTAAGGCTCGTAGCCACTTTTTGAGTTCTTTCACAGAATATTCTTGCAAATCGTCACTCATTTTTTTTTTTTTTTTTTTTTAATTATGGTTCTTTTGACCACTTCTGATGTTGTAGGAAGAGTTCTATCTTTGTTTATTAAAGTTTTTTATTTAAATATATTATTGTAGGAAGAGTTCTATCTTCGTTTATTAAAGTTTTTTATTTAAATATATTATTTTGTGTAGGAAGAGTTGGTCATTAAAGAGCACGACCGACCGGCTTTATTTCTGACGAACGAATGTCGAAAAATCCATTCGTGTTGCCATACTTTGAAAAATGAATATCTTTGTTTTAAGGCGTTGCCACAGTTATATGTTTGTTTAAATAATCTTATCGTACTGCTAGTTATATGACTAGTTATATGACGTAATAAATGTATGACATACTATATAATAAAACTAGCAAGCTCAAATCATATCACGCGATGGCGTAGTTAAAGTGTGCTAGACTTGTAATCTGGAAGGTCCGAGTTCGAATCCTGTTGCAGGCAGAAAAATTTGTGGAAAAAAGGAGAATAATTAAACTGGCAAGTAAATTTCAAGGAAAAAATACGGAACAGAAAGTAAGTTGCGCGAACCAAATAAATAGTTGATTTCATCGCGCCTTCCAAAACGTCACGCACAAGCTCTTTCAAGAAATTCCTATAAATTTTTATTTTTTATTTTGTAAGCATTAAAGGATTGTTAAAATCTTTTATTTCTCAGTTTTTTCAATAATATAAATGTTAAATTATCTGCTTTTCCAAAAAAAAAAAAAAAAAAAAAAAAAAAAAAAAAAAAAAAAAAAAAAAAAAAAAAAAAAAAAAAAAACGACGCTCGCTGCAGCAGGGATCGAACCCGCCGACCTTGTTTTCAAGATTCGATACCGTAGTTCCTATGATTTGATATCGTAGTTCCTACAATATAATATCGTAGTTCCTATTATATTATATCGTAGTTCCCATTATATAATATCGTAGTTCCTAAGATGGATATCGTTGAATCTACGTTATATATCGTTGAAATCAATGACATTCCTCATCGTAGAAACTACTGCAAAGCGGTCGTAGAATCTATTACTACTGTGGGCAAAAAATACCGGGAATTTGTGTATAAATCAAAAAATCTTTATTTATTCTTCTAAATTCATATCATCCCCCTCAAAATAGTCCCCCCCGGATGCAATGCACTTATGCCAACGTTTTTTTCCAATTTTCGAAACATGCCAAATAGCCACTTTCCGGTATAGCCATCAGAGCGCGCTTCGATTCACGTTTAATCTCCTCTAGCGTATCAAAACGGTGTCCACGGAGCGGTCTCTTGAGTTTAGCGAACAGCCAGAAGTCACATGGTGCCATGTCAGGCGAATACGGTGCTTGCGGAACAATATGAGTGGAATTTTTTGCCAAATGGTCACGAAGAATGAGTGCAGTGTGAGATGGTGCATTATCGTGATGCAAAAACCAAGAGTTATTGGCCCATAATTCTGGCCTCTTTAGGCGAATAGCTTCACGCAAACGACGCATAACGCTCAAATAATATTCCTTGTTGACAGTTTGACCGGGCGGAAGGAACTCATAGTGCACCACACCACGGTAATCGAAGAAAACAGTCAGCATGACCTTGATTTTTGAGCGACTTTGGCGTGGTTTTTTTGGTCTCGATTCACCTTTGGCACGATATTCGCTTGATTGATCAGTTGTTTCCGGATCGTAAGCGTAAATCCAAGTCTCATCTCCAGTTATGATACAATCCATTTTGTCTTGATAGTCCGAAAGCATTGTTTCACTCACATCAACGCGGCGCCTTTTTTCCATGAAATTGAGCATTTTTGGTACCAATCGAGATTTTACTTTTCTGAGGCCCAAATGGTCACTCAAAATGGTTTTCACTGATCCTTCGGATATTCCAACAAGTTCACAAAGGTCTCGGACTGTCAATCGACGATTTTGGAGCACCAATTCCTTGATTTTGTTGACGTGTAGCTCATCAGTTGATGTTGATGGCCGTCCTGACCGTGCCTCGTCTTCAACGCTTTCTCGACCCTCTTTGAACATTTTTGTACCACTCATAAACTCTTGTTTTCGATAGAGCTTGCTCACCGAAGGCCTTCTGCAAACATTTCTAACGTTTTGGCAGCAGAAATTTCATTCCGAACACAAAATTTAATGGAACTACGTTGTTGAATAATTTCAGACATTATAAAAATCGAAAAATTCACTTTAGCTGTTTACAAAAGCACGCGTATCTCTCAAACACTAATGAATATTTTGACGTGCTGTTGGGCACAGATGTCAATTATAGTAGTGCCAACTTAAAAATAAAAACATTTGTCCCTATCGGAATCCCCATAAAATTTAAATGCAAATTTCCCGGTATTTTTTGCCCACAGTATTATATCTTGCAATTGGACCTATTTCAATTGCGGATATAATAGATTCTAAGATTTTAAGAATTTGATTGGCTATTCACAAGTCGGCCTCTGTGCCGTGGTTGGCTGAGTTTCCAATTTATGCAGTGAGAGGCCCTGGATTCGACTCCAAGCTCAGGTCGTGGATGTTGAGTTTTTCTGCTTTTCTCTTTGGTTTACCATTTTTTCGTGGTATCACAAAGGGTCCATGTTAGTTAAGCGTGTCAACGTTGATGGTGGCAGACACATTAACCGAAACTTACCTAGGCTATTCACAAAGAATTCTAAAATCCTTATAACATTTACCAGCAAATAAATTTTCTATTTCCATAAATTTATTTGGCCAATTCCACAAAAAACGGTCCTAGAGGTCACACCCGTCACATCCATTCGGAGCAAAAATTAGACAATTTCATTGCTTAAATATTGTTAAATGTTTTACTAATTATAAATCTTTGAAAATCACATCCTGGTTGCTGTAAATATTATGAGCTAAAACCTAAATATAAGTGATTGTGACGGGTGTGACCACACTGAATTGTCCATTTTCTAATTTATGCAATATTTTCTATTTCTATTAGTAATTGAAAAAGAAAAAAACATATGAAATTAGAATATTTTCGGCTTATGGTCACCTTAATAGGCACTGCGATCGAAATTGTGCATTCCACTTTGATGAGTATTCGTTCATGGAAAGGGAATCGTCGATACAAAATTTTATTGGATAAAGTTTTCCCCCTCTTTCGCAATCCAATATCTCGCTGAATGAAATTTTTCCGAGAAACAAAAAATTCATCGATGTTAACCGAAATTTCGGTTGATATGTTGATGGAATTAAAAAGTTTAAAGATTTATTGAAGCATATGAAGGAACAGAGAGAGACCCTTGCGTGGATAATTGTAGGTACAACGGAGTTCAAGTGAATTTTGTGCTTTTCATAAAAAGTTCGCAACAAGTATGTAGGTAGGTAATAAATCAATTCAAAAATGCTTTGTCGGCAGATTAATTCGAATTGCGAAGCTTCTCCTTGTTTCTGTAGGGCTATGCGTCAACGATATTTTGTCTTTGAATAGTTAAGGTAATCATTGTAAGGATTGCTTTCTAAGCGAAATTTCCTTTTTATTGCATTTGATTTTGTGAATTTTTTGTTTGATCCTTTTTCCTCTTAAACCGATTCGTTTAAACCAACTAAAGTAAATTGAAAAACAATTTTTTGTGTTGCTTTTTTTGTTGTTTTTGTTTTCCAAGCCGTCGTTTGTCAACATAAAACAGAAGCTTGGCGCGTTTTTTGTTTATTGAGAAATGGTTTACCATAACTCGAATTTGATGATGACTTTGCATTATGGGACTTGTGCCGTTGGGATCACATGTGCTTGGCATGTGCCAGCGAATGGAACGTGACTGTAGGTGACATGACATGATTTTAAACATAGCTTGTGCGTGAGAAGAGGATTAATAGCGTGTTTTATGTTTGATACATAAATGTTGGCTGAAATTATGAAATTTCGGTTTAACAATCTTTAAAGATTGCGCTTTAAGATTGAAGCTTAGATGCGGAGAAAGATATTTGGTTCAAATTAGTTCTCCATACCAAAGCAGGGTATTCCACACAATATACAAGCAACGTTCGATTCGCTGTTGTCCGCTGTGCTCACGAGAAAAGCAGATTTTTATGCATGTTGCCTTATTGATTCTCAATTCTGAAAATACTTCACAAAAAGAACTGTGTTTGGGTGAGTTTGTCTTCCTTGCTTTGTTTTCGAATTCACATGTTTTACTGATTCTGTGGAGTTGCTTATTTGATGCCCATCTAGCATTCCAGCACGTTTAACAAAAGAGCATTATGTTCTCTGTGCACGTGATGTCTTCGGTGATGATAAGTGTGCTTTTTATATGATTTTATATCTCAACAGAGCTCTGAAACGTGAGTGTGGTTCAAAAAAATTCTCCACTAACGTACGCCAAAAGACGGCAATTCCAATTTCATTAGAGCATTAGCATTGTTGACAAAATAAGTTAGTCGTCATTGAAAGCAATTTCGCTTAACTTAATGAAAGAGATGGAGGTTAATGAAAAATCTAACATCTCTCTTAAGGGGCTGTTCTAACGTCGCAGCCACACGTTCAATAATTTGCTTTCAAGTTGAGCACACCCCTACTGGTTGTCAAAATTCTTTAAAATTGAAGCTATGACGTAGGCTGCACGCAACTTGAAAGGCAATTTTTTTTTCAAAATGCCGTCGTCAAGGAAACAACTTAGAATGCTATACAACTATGATCAGGTGTTAAAATCTTGAACGTAAATTGAAACGGAGCTTGAAAGAAAAATTGAAGTGAAGTTGGCGTTCAAGTTCTAAAATTAAGAGTGTGTTAGTAAAATGTTTTGAATGTATGGGAACTTTAAAGGCAAATATCCCGATAGGAATTTCAACTAATTTTTAACTAATTTAAAAATAGTTGATTCTCAGTGACAGCTAGTTGAAATTCTGACTTTTTTGTATGGAGCGAACTAACCTTTTTAGCATTACGGTGTCCTACGAGTAAGTCAATTGTCCAGTTCTGTATATCTTTTCAACTAGTCGAAAGTTACTTTATTTCAAATTGCATTAAAAAAAATTACATTAAAAATCAAAGTAGTATTTCTTCTTCTTCTTTTCTTCCTCATTTTAGTCACAAACTGACTGTTGACTGCATATAATTTCAGTTAGTTTTAGAACAGTTTGTTTTCCAACTGATTGAAAAACTAACATTTTTATTGAACTAACTGTCTTCGTTCCCACAGGGATTGAACGTGTGGCTGCCGTGTAATGTAAATGTATTGGATTTTTTTTTTTCATAAGACAAAAATATCAATCTCAAACTGCCGAAAAAAAAAATTTTTCTTTTGAATTGTGTAAATTTATTTTTTTAAAGTCAAATTATACACTTAAAAAAGTAGGTCGTTAGGCAACTCAGATGAGCGTGTTCAGGTTGTCTGAAATAAAAAATAGAGTGGGTTATTGTTACGTACGCCTGTCGCTATCGTCCTTACCAGAATTATTGAATTTGATATGAAAAAATTCCGGACTGCAAAAAAGTGTAAAAAATCGTGATTTTTTTTTTTTTTGTATAAAAAGTTATTCATAAATTTCAAAAAATATAATTCTCATACCGCGGGAACTACTAATGAGTTAGAAAATATGTTGAAGTTCCAAAGCAATCGGCTGGATAGTTCGCTCTGTATAACCGTGCCAGAAAATGGCGTTTCGGGAAAAGCTCGATTTAAGTTTCAACAGCAGAATAAGTCGCTCAGGGCTCGTCGGCGATTATTAGCTGTAACGATTTTAATATTTGGAATTTCGGTGTGATTTTGATTAACAACATTTTATTAATAGGTTTTAACTATCGAATAATGCAAACATATCAATTTTTACAAGTGGCTATATAAATTAGTGGGGAACGCAATTCAATGGACAGAGAATTTTATAAACTTTTCCGGAAAGATTGATTGATAATAATATTAACACAAGTAATTCAATATTAGGATAGATCATGTGTGTTAAAAACAAGTTTTTTTTTGTAAAAAAAAAGAATAAAAAACAAGCAATACAATACCCGAAGAAGAAAAAGTACCTGTTAATATATGTTTCAATATTTTTTTTAACCGGGCTCCAAGACTATGACTTAAGACGAAGTATTTTTAAGACTTTCAATCCATAAAGGGCGATTTTAATATACCTCTAGGTACTCTTAATAATGGAATGATGAACAAAAGTGTTGCTAGGATGTTGATGACTACAGCGGAAGTAATATGCCTGCTTCCGTTTAAGGCCCATTTTATCTTCGGGTATCATTCGTTTTTGAAAAGCGTCCTTTTGCGGTGCCGACTTTTCCAATTCTTGAAAATTAGATTTAATGCTCTAAAAGATGATCTAATGGCAAATATCAGCCAAAAACTTCAAAATATTCAGGTTTCAGAGCACTTTTCGGAAACTTTGTGGCAAACACTAGTATTGGAGGTACCCTCTTACTTACCTGCCAATATGCATAACAAAAGTTTTCAAGATATCTCAACTCCTTCAATAAAAATAAACTCCAATCTGATCATTTCTATACACATTTTGCATAGTCTTTCGCGACTGGTTCTGGGTGTTACACACAACCACACAAACGCAATATAAGGTAAGTGTACCACGTAAGGCCCACCTAACACCTTTTCGATTACAGCGTACAAAGTATTGATGATAGAAACCCGATTGTTTTTGTGTTGTTTTATTTGATAAATTTTCTATAGAAAAACAAAAAATTCTACCAAAAATCATTATCGGAAAAGCTCCTAAAATGCGATTTAAAAAAACGTCATTTTGGGCCTTACGAGGAACATGTGTACCTTAAAAGGCCCACTTACTCCTTTTTTGAGATAATGAACCCAAACTTGCATTCATTACTTTTGAAAGCCTTTTATGTTAATTTATATTGTAAAAGCTAGTAAAAAAAATTAAAATATCAGACAAATTTTGTTTATTTAAAAAAAAAAATTAACGAATATTTACTAACCTGTTTTTGATTAAGAATTAAAGATTAAACGCTATTTAAGCAAAAAAAAAGGTATAGTTGCCGTCTTTTGACCTCAGAGCAACTCAATATAAGGTTTCTTAATGACCGTTGTTGAATTTTTTATGGTGGGCCTTCATAGGCCTTCCAAGAAAAAAAAATTTGCTATTGATTTTTTTACCATAAACATACCTCTGTATCTTCACAATACAACAAACTTTGTTATTTTAAGAAAGCAACCCACAATTTCACTATAGATCATTATTTTTTAAGCATCGTCCACTATAAAAATGGCTTTTTTACGCCTCTGTTATTTTCAATTGACTGGTCGCCGCAAATATAGTGCGATTGTCTTAATTTTTTATTTCTACGAAATAACTTGAGGACATGTTTCAACATGTGCAAGTACAAAAACATTTGATAGTTAGAAGTTGGTTAAAATGAAAGTGGGCCTTACGAGGAGCCGGGCCTTACGTGGTACACTTACCTTACCCTCGATACAGGCTGACAGGTGTCGGGCTAAAAAAAACAAATGAAAATTCCTTTTTGCGCAAATCTACCTATGAAAACAAAGCAAGAGGAATTTTTTTTTGACAAACTGATGAAAAAGCTGTGTTACATACAGCTGCACGGACTGCTTCGCACACAGGCGTGACTAACAGACAAAGACTTCAAATGTTTAGTTTTGTGTGATTTTACATTTTTAACCAAATTCATTCAAAAAAACCACAAAGAAAAATAGAAAAGAAAAAATAATAATGCTTGTTACACCTCGAACACAAAAATAGTTTTCTTTACTTATCTGATCTCATTTATACCCTTATTAAGCATTAACCGTGCCACAACCGCAAACGTATCCACAGTCCTTAAAAAGCTGCGTGAATTTCTATTCTATTTTGGTATAAATGAAACCATAAAAAATCCATGTGCTTTGGAAAGATCCTTCATAAGAATGGACAACTTTCAGGTCTGATTTAAGAGAGAGCTTTAATTGAAGGGTATTTTCATCATGTGAACTGACATCTGTCATTTTTGATAAAGGTGACAGCTGATTTGGCCGAAAGCCTGAACTTTTTGACTTTTGAATGGTTGAGAGTTGAGTTCATTTCTAATTCATTACTGCTTAATCATTCATCTATGCTGTAGGTACCTACAGTCATGTGAAAAATAATAGGGACAGCTGGCGGTATTTCGTAAAAATGTACAGAAACAAAATATTTTCAAGAATTTTCATGTACTGTCTTTATTTTTAAATAGCCTGATGTTCCTTTTCTAAGAAAAGCGAGGAAAAAAACAAAAATGCAGCACAGAAAACAAAGAAAAAAATTATTTTAAAGAGTGCAATCAAATTTTCCTGTGAAAAAAAATAGGGACACTTGGAGATTTTTGAAGAAATTATGGTGAGGTTCCGAAAAAAACGCTTCTTTCGATTCTTATTCATCGTAGTTCCTCAATATTTTGTTGTTAAGCCATTATTTTGAATAACAGCCAAACATCGGCAGGGCATCGAATCAATCAACTTTTGACAAGTGGCCTGGGGAATAGCATACCATGCTTCCTTCACCTGTGACCAGAGGGCTTCTTTATTTGTTGCTTTTTTACCCCTCAGAGCTACCTTAACTTCGTTCCACAAGTTCTTGATGGGATTTAAGTCAGGTGATTGAGCAGGCCAGTTTAAAACGTTAATATGGTTGTCCGCGAACCACTGCTTTGCCAACTTCGATGTGTGCTTTGGGTCGTTATCCTGCTGAAACACCCACCGAAGCGGCATATCCTCCTCAGCATAAGGCAACATAACTTCTTTTAATATATTGCAATAAGTGGCAGCTGTCATTGTGCTCTCAATGCGGTATATTGGACCGACGCCTTGGTATGAGAAGCATCCCCATACCATAATTGATCCTCCTCCGTGTTTGACGGTTTTAATTGTGAATTTTTTTTTTAAAGCCGTGTTTATTGGCCTGCGAACATGCTGAGTACCGCAGTCAGGATGAAAAAGATTACATTTCGTCTCATCTGACCACAAGATATTGCGCCATTTCTCCACTGTCCAGCTAGCATGCGCCTGAGCAAAGTTTTTCCTTTTAATTATGTTCTTTTTGGACAGGAATGGTACTTTTCGTGGTCTTTTTGCTCGTAAATTCCTCTTGATAAGCCTTCTCCGTATAGTAGAAGGGTTAACGTTCAAAGAAAATTCCTTTTGGACTTCTTTTGAAGACGCAAAAGGATTCTTCTTGACAAATCTCAAGATACTTCTCTCCATAATTGGTGATATTTTTGACTTTCGTCCACGCGTTTCCCTCTGGGGCTTATACTTTACGGCATTTTCTACTATCCTCTTTGAGCAATTCAACGTTTCGGCTATTTTCCGATATGGAAATCCCTGATTGTGAAGATGTTTTTTTTTTTGCTCACGAAGCTGGACGCTGCAATGTTTTCCCCTGCCCATTTTCAATGACTAAATAATATTATATGGTTATTTTTTAAATCGATATAGATATAGACAATCTTATATACAACACCTTTATCGTTTATAAATATTTGTGAACCAAAATATTCGCTGCAATATCTCTTTTACTGTGGCGTCCCTATTTTTTTCGCATACGCTAAAATAAGCAAAATTCACAGAATGACCCACACGTGCTAAACGACAACAAATATTTTTATTCAGATAACGGTTATTTATTTATTGATATCCCAGTAAGCAATTTAACTCGTCACTGGGGATCAGTTTATACAAATTGAAGCAGAGTTGCATTTTGAAAAATTTTGATGCAAGTGTCCCTATTATTTTTCACATGACAGTATATATTTATTTTTGGGCAATAAAAAAGAATTTGCCCAAAAACTTGTGTATGAGCAATTCCACGCAAATCGGTCCTAATGGTCAAACCCTTCACAGTTATTCTGACCAGAAATTAAGTAGTTTCATTGCTTAGCTGTTGTTAAGAGATTTCAAAATTTTAAATCCTTGAGAATCATCCTTTGTTTTTAAATACATTGAGCTAAAACCAAAAATGTGATTTTGACTTGTCTGATGGAATTTACTTACCCATATGCATATGTTGCCATATCAGACTATCTACAATTTTCAACTAACTTTCTCCACCACTGTCTGATTAAAGACGCGATTGCACGAAAATAGGTTTCCGTAATGCATCGATTGCGTAATGTCCAACGTTAAATGATTGCACGCTCTAAGCATTCAAGCAATGATTTTTCTGTTCGTGTTGCAATTTAGCGCCTGCTGAAAAAATTCAGAGCAAGTTTTCTGAGCTGAGAGAAAGTTTGCGATTTTATTCAAAATTGAAATCGGAACTCAGTCAATCAATTATAATTGGAAACAATAATAATTGGAAACTGTACAACTTTCAAAGCCATTTATTTCCAGGATGCTCTCATATTTCTGCATCCGTTTTGCTTAAGTTAAATTTAACTTCGTAGAAGTATTTTATAGTTCAATTATTGAATAGTAACTAGGCTACTGAAACTTATTTTTCAATTGATGAATATTTTAGGGGAAAAATATTGCAAAAAATGCAAAGGAAAATAGCCATTAATTTGTGTATAAAGCACAATCAAAATGGGTCAGTGTGTAAAAGATGAAATAAAGGTTCCGTTTGTGTAACTGGCTTAGAAAACAATTTCATAAATACCTCGCACGCATATTCAAGTACAGTGCTGTATTTCCGTTATTCGAAGTTTTAAAAGGCGTCAAAACGCACAATCGGTATCAATGTTTGAGCACAATGAACGCTCATTATGGCCCTTTAATCCACAGGAAACGGATCCATGTTAGGCGTTTTCGTGTGCATGCTTCCTTTTCGGCTCGGCATTTATCTCTTGCAAATTTACGAGTATTGTGAGCATTGGGTTCGAAAAGGACCACCTTCGGCCGTTTTCCGTCAGCACGCACCATGCATGCAACCCAACTGTGGTAATTTAGTGACTGTGATGCAGCGATTCAGTTTTGTCGTTGGGGCGATAAATTCTTTGAAACAGTTTCAAAAGAACCTGAAGTCACAATTTTTACCGGACGCTGATGTTATGTTGGCTTTAGATTGTAATATATGAATCCTGTACAGTATTTTTATAATTTCAGATGCAGTTGGCCAATTCCATTTGCCCACACCCGTCAAAATCACTTATTTATTAGGGTCTTAGCTCATAATATTAAAAAAATTAAGATGTGGTTGTCAGAGATTTATAATTATGAAATTTTTAACAACAGTTGAGCATAAAAATTACCTAATTTCTGCTCAGAATAGCTGCCCAATAGTATATCAATTAGATATTTTTTCATACAAAGCATTTTTTAACATATTTTTGATTCAAAGTTATTTTTTAGGGTCACAGGGCAAAGTTGGGCCACTTAGCGGTTTCATAAAAACGGTCCTGGAGAGTGTTGAACGACAGAATTAATTGATGACCATCCTTTCATCTGCAAGACGTTGTATTTTTTAAACAAGATTTTATCAGCACAAATCATACAATACAATCTCGTTTTCGTTTTATAAAAGAAGGACCTAATGCAGCTGAATTCGATTGACGTCACATCAGACTGTCTTAGGAAAGTTCAATAACAGAGAACACATCCCTTGTAATGGTGTTCATGATCCCTTCCCTGTGCTTCGTTTTCTGTTGTCAGGAACATAAAAAACGTTGTTGTTTGGTCCTTGAGTTGGCAGCTCTCATTCATTCGTTGTTTGTTCTTTTCGTTTCTTCGCCCTAATAAAGTTTTTCTTGTCCAACTACAGAAAAACGAAATATTTTTCTGTGTTATAACTCCCAGTCCAGTCAAGTTTATTTACGTATTTTTTGCTTTTGTGTGGCTCAGAAAGTTTTTTCTGCTGAATAGTCTTAAAAAAGACAAAATCAATAGATTATTTGAGTTGGAACGCGCCTGAATTCGTGCTCAATTAGTTCAAAACTATGATTTTTCTGTTGGACTTAAAGTTATTTTTATTTTATTCTAATTTTCTTGGTCTGTGGCATTAGAAAAAGTACAAATATTGCCTGGACTTGGTTAACATTATTGTATACTTACCTTCTCGTTTCAATTACCTTTTAAATGAACTGAATGTCTTAAGGCTTCAAAGTGATACAATTTTTCCACGCTAATAATTACTATGTCTGTTAAGATAAAAATTGCTTTTTTTTTTTTAGTTATGAGTATTGCCCTCTGCAGTGCGACCCTTAGTCAAATCTATTTTGTCAATTAGTCCCATTTAGCTTATCTGTTCTATTTTCCCCTGTACCTTCCTTACGAAAGCGTTTATTCTTTGTTGGACCGGAGATCCTGATTGCTGAGAGCATTTTTGGTTGTGGCAATTGAAATGCCACAAAAGGGTTCAGAGCCGATGAATTTGCTTGCAGACGCACGCCTAGCTAGTTCGTATGCTGCCTCGTTTCCTACGATGCCTGCATGTCCTGGAACCTAGAATACTCTCACTTTGTTTCGATGTGCGAGAAGTTGAAGTGGTGGAAGCAGCTATTCGCTAATTTTGATGTATGTTTATTCGTCCGTACAGGTACCGAAATGTGCACCCTTGATCCTGTGATCTAGGTTAATATGCGCGCAGGCTTCAATCGCAAAGATTATGGCTTGAACGACAGTTGGCCACTTGCCAAGTTCGAAGTGCTCGTTGATGTTTGGTGCATGGACTCCTGCACCTACGGCTGAATTCATTTTAGAACCGTCTGTATACCATACAAGCGAGAAAAAGCGTTACTTATGATATAAAAGATCAAATGGAGACTCCAGGACTTATGACATAACAAGGTTCCTATATGCGTTCACTATTTATTTCCTACTTTTACATAATAAGAAGTATTATAAAGGACCTTCAATTAAGTAGCGTTATTATTTCCATTGTCGAAATTTTCTTATATATCTATAATGTAAAATTCATTAAACAATTTGATTCTTACGAACTCAAGTGAAATATCCTTAAGCTGCTCCTTTTGTCATGGATTATAATCCTATAGACAAAAGTTCAAAGCTACCAGTTACCAGTTACCGCCTTCCCAAATGTCCATTCGCATGTGCTGTCAACCTAAGGTCATGGTCATTAAGCACACTGCCACAGTGGTTACTTTGTAATAAAATCTTTGTGTTATTTACATTTTCAACAACGACTCCCAAGCGGCCCCCGGCTCCTTTGTTCACTGTCGAATTTCGGAATGTCAAACGTTCATAAGCATATAACGTATCATTATGAAACAAGTGAAGCATGTTGAGCACTTGAGCACAACCACTTCTTAGTTTCATCTATTCTGACTGTCCACTCCTAACGAAGAAATAATAAAAACAAAAAGCACCAAAAGACAAACATAGATGGTCACATACCTTTGGGCAGGTCACTTAATTAACAATGACAACGGATCATGGAGTCTGGCCAGGTACATTGTTCTTTCAGATTTGACTGCTTATTTCCTGTGTGGCCGACATGTGATCAATTAATGAGACATTCCAAAGATTTTAGGAAGTTCCAGTAGAGAAATTATCATGATAGCTTGTGCGTGTTCACTTCTGTGGCATCAGAATCCAAATGGCAAACACTAAAGAAGAAGATTTATTACAAAATTTTTTTTTGTACATTTTGCTTCAACTAGATAGTCCTTCTGGGTTTCAGAAATCAAAAAAATTGCATCATGAATAACAGCCCAGCTAAATTCGGATTCATGCCTTCATCGGCTTATCGCCATTATAAGATAAACGAATTGGTTGTCTTTTGGTTGAGAACGCATTCATTTAATAGACTTATCGCATTAACGAATTTCCAAAGCTTCTTTAGAAAGAAGATTTAACAATATACTTCAAATGTGCTATTGTAACTTTTGTTGAATGGAATCAATATTCCAGGAAGGATTTGTTTTCCTAAGAAGAGAATGGATTTGACACTTTCAATACCAAGTGATGCATTGAGAAGACGAGGAGGAGTTGAAAGAGGATAGAAAGGCTAAGCCTGATTGATTATGACAAATTTATTTACTTTTGTGTTTTAATCAAAATCATTTCGATTGAAGGGGTTGATTTGAAAGTGTTAGTTGAGTCTTACATTTTGGTAAAATTTAAAAAAGTCTTTAAAAAATGATTTTTACTTTCAGTTGAATGGTGGCCTTTAAAGAAATTCTCTTATGAAGTTCGGAACGCAATAATATCAAAATTTAAAATGCTTTCCTGCAGGATTGGTAAATGCTGAGGGAAGCTGACTGCTTTTAGTTCGAAAAGAGGTTTCATCGTCACGAAAGACGAAAATGTTATTGGAATTTTAAAGTATTTGGATTAAGTGGCTCTCATACAACCACGTTGTATTTTATTTTTTATCCTTGAAGGATTTTCCTTTCAGTTAATCGAGTTCTCTTTAATTTCCTGAGAAGATAACTTCCGAAAGAGGAAAAAAGCCATTCCCTGCGATTTTGCACAGCGCATTCACATTCGCTTTCCATTCCTCAAAAACCAATTTACACTCTTCCTTTTGAATATTTTCTCTCGAACGATTGCTTGAAACGAACGTGAAAGGAAGTCAGAGTCCTTATAATAAACCAAAAAAAAGAAGAAATAAAAACATTTTTCTTCATTCGTCTATAAATAAGACCCTTGAAACTGTTTACCTCGACAGATTGTAATGCTCATTTTATTGCCTCTTTTGAACGAATGCTTATTCCTTGATATTTCCCAAAAAAAAGTAGGCCAATAGTACATTGTCCTTTTAGCACTTTCACTCCATTGGAAACATATTTTATATTTTTTCGAGCATGACTGAAACAAACAGAAAACCGATAGTCATGTTTCTCGTATGTGAATGTTTGTCTGTGGGAATACCATTAAGTGGGAGGGGAAAAGCAAGTCACGTTGGTGGCCTTTTCCCGCAAATAAAAAAAAAAATAAAAAATAAAAAAGAACTGCAAAATGGCAGAATATCACAGTTGCGATACCACAATATGTGGTAACCACAAATCGTAAAAATTCCTTGGACCAATAAAAAGAGGCTTAATGGAATAAACTTAATGTTTTCAAGGTCTCTTTTTCCATTCAATGGTAATGATGCAGCCAATTCATTTGCTAGGCGTGGGAATGGGTCCTTCTTTTTGCCGGTGTCTTTTTTTTTTGTTTTTCAATATTTTTGACCCTTAACTGAAAAATGTCGCTCGCTCCTGGTGCCATATGCATTTATTTATTAAAAATATGTCCAACGAAAGAGAATTGCACAACAATTCTTGAATGTTTGCTCACAATACTCAGGGATTGCTTGTAATATTTTGAAAACCGATTGTGAATGTAAAGTTTCTATTTCACACTATTCACTTTCTCTCTGGTGAGCTTGATCTCATCATTGAATACTGTACATAAATAAATAAGCAATAAAAAGTTACTGCACATATGATGTGTTCAAATGAAATTCCTTACTACGTCCACTTTCCTATAGTCTTCGATTCATAAAAGTATTTTAGGGGATGACAGAGGGAGCGTTGCAGTGGGATTTAAGACTTCTACTTTGAGACTTTGTTTGTTTTTATTTTTCGCCTTTTTCTTGCCGTGGTTTATGGTTTTTCGGGATCGAATACTGAGTGCCTGATACTGGGAAACTTCAACAAACGACCGAAGAGACTATAAAATCCGATTTTAATTCAACGCCTAGGGTAGAAAGCTTAAATGCGTTTAAAATTTAAGCTGAAGTGACACTCAGAGGCATAGAAATCGCATTATGTGTTTGATTTACTTTAATGTCAGATTTCAAAGAATTCTCAATCATGACATTTTTATCCTCAAATCAGTTGAGTGCCTTGGTGTCTTGGAACTTGTACTTTCAAAAATTCGAAAAACGAAAAAAAAAGAAAAATAAAACAAAAAAAAACAGAAAAAACAGAA
>JAIPUU010000993.1:0-14388 GCA_020466095.1 Chlorops oryzae
AAAAACAAAGAAAAAAATAAAACAAAAAATTTCTGCTTAAGAGGAAACTATTTGCGAAGCCAGAAACTAGAGAATTCACAAAAATTGTCCGTTTAAGAGGGGTGTCGGCTAAAGAGGTGGTCCGCTTAAGCGGAGTATCCGTAAGGAGAGAGTGCACTGTAGGAATGTATTATATATGTTTTTACAAAATCTTTTATTTGCACCACGAATAGTTCTGGCTTGCGTTGTTTAGCTTCAGCTTATGTGGGGAAAAGCAGGTGCGCTTGTGGCAGATTTTTAAATTGAAATTGTTTCAACAAGATATTTGCGATATTTGAGAATTTTATTTTTATCAAATCATTGTGCAAATCTCATCGATTGCATTCCAGAGAAAGGTAATTTGCGTGCAACATGTTCGAATTTTTCGAAAACCAAAATCATTTCATGCAAAAATTGTACGAACTTTCAACGAAGGACACATGGAGTCATGTTGATAGAAAGTTTAAGAGTTTTATTCCCACTAAATTTAAGGTTTATTTCAATACATTTGACATTAATTACAGCCATTTATTCCTTTTAAAGTTTTCACAATACGAAGACTTAAAAAATTCCTTCGCCCCACTACATTTAAATTGTTAGGCATGGGATATTAAAATCTCTTCGCGCTTCAAGTTAAAGTGTGAAAAAAGATTTGCTACAAGGATTGTTTCTAAGACAAACAAAAAGTCGAAATTTCACGAAACACTTTGTATGCTTTGTTGAATCCATGGAAATAAAGTTCAGCCACCAACATTGAGTCAAGGTGTTCTGACGCAGAAGCTATACATTAAAAACGCTACAACGTTTTACCTACCGCATATAAAAATCCTTCAGCAGTTTTGCTTTTTGTATTTATTAAGCCACTGATAAAAGTGCCACAGAGGGGGTTTTTATTTTTATTGAAATTTTTCTTTTAGATTTCTCATTTCTTTGCACTAAACATTTTGATTGCAGAAAGGAGCTTCCAAAAGCTGCCAAACTACCATCGCTTGCGCTTGTTGAAGAAAAAAGACTACCATGGAATGGAAAATTAGCTTAAGTTGTTCACGTTTGCAGCTTGCACGATCCTGCTTTGTTTTGCTTAGCTACGAGAATTGCTTGGCAAAAGCCTTTATTAATATATTTGGAGAAATGTTTGTGCTAACTACATAGTACATACAAAAGTGTGCTCGTGAGTTTGCATATGAAAATCCGTAAACACTTCCTTAACTTTTGTAAACAGTCGCAAACGAGCCTGTGTGTGCCGTCTTCACTTCACTAAAGTGCAAGGCAACTGGCATATTTACCTGTTATACCAATTACATACACATTATACACATTTGGTCGCGTATCCTTGCCCTATTTTGAATATGCCCAACGTCATTTTACTATAAACGGTTGTCTTTTCCACACACAAGCGGATTGTTTGCTTTTATGTTTACTGCCGCTTAAAAATACCATGCCAGACAATTCAAATATGTATGCATTTCATAAAAGCGCGACCCGACCCTAAGAAAAACTTCCATCGCTTGTTTCAAATTCCCAGAATGGACTTATATTTCACATACTACATACTGAAATATATTTCTGAGGGGAAAATTTATAATAAAATGTTGTGCTTCAGTTGGCAGGCAGCCGCGGCTAGCCGTGTGGAAGCGTCATGCTCTTGCGGTTTCAATTCGTTTAGGGAAATATCATTACGGGTTTGCATTCTCAACCATTTAAACTATTTTTCATGATGAGCGCGACTTTTTATACTAAACGTTAAAATTAAAAATTTAAACGCTAAGCGATTAGCGTACAAGGCCGGCAGCGTTAAATGCAATAGAATTACAAGGTGGAAAAGACCAAAGATGGGTACTTTTCCAATGAATAAACCCACATATCCCGCAGAGATCTTTCAATCTAATTTTCTTGTCTAAGGCCATAGTCTTCAACGTAGTTAAAACTTTTTGAAGGTTTAAACCTTCAAATGAAAGTTTTCAGGAGACATTTTGTGTGAAAATGTTTGTAAAATTCAAATATTGCAAATGTATTCGATTGAGTAAAACCCCTTCAGTACGCGAAGCTACTTCCGAGCGAACGAAATCGCTAACTACCGGGTTGTGGGGGGTAGTTCCTCTTCAATCTACTTTGAATGTTTTTCAGCGGAGAATTTAACACGGCGATGTCCTAGGCGGTAGGCAATCGCAACCGCTTCGCTTACCTTTAGCACCTCAAATATGTACCCCCAAGTAGGTACCCCCAAGTAGGCATTCACTTCGCTGATACCAAGTAGGTTGCTATTTCAGTGGGGCTTCTACTAAATGGGCCTGACAATATCTGCTCGAAAAGTAAGACAAAAATCGTCAAGTCGGCAGCACTGAACAAAAGCAAAAAATACACCAAAAGAATCGAAAAAACAAGAGTGATAATTTTTGCTTTTGTTTTTAGTGTAGCAGTTGTCATATTTCGTACTTGCTATAGATTACACGCAACCCCTATTTTGGGGGTTAGTGATATAGGTACCAACGAGTAGGTACCGAAATGGTTAGCCCAAATACGGCAATAGCCACTTTCCGTACTGAAGGGACTGGCATGAAGATTAAAAGAATACATATGTATATTCGAAAACTTACACATTCGAAGATATTAAACCGAATTGAAAAGAACAAGAATTAGGAATCATCCTGATGAATGCGGAAGCGAATTCGCCGAAATATGTATAGAGCAATATACAAATAAAGCGATTGAAATAAAAGTTAAAATTCCGAACATTCTTATTTCTTGAAATTTGAGATCATTTTAAATTCATTACGAAGTAATATTATCAGATGAATTATTTATTTGAAAACTTCACGGTACTAACCAAATAATTATTCAATCAGTAAGTGATTTTATATTAATATATTTATAATTTTCCCCGCCGCAGGTTTTGATTATTAAAGCTTAAAAGTGTGATTAATTTCATTAAACTCTGATTCTCTGTTGTAAATACAAAATAATGGAAAGCCATTCGGCATTAAAATTTGGTTTATTAAGTTGTTTTCACTCAGAGGTGAAAAATTTCAATAAATTTAAAAAAGACAGTGAAATCTCATGCGGAATCCTTGTAAGTGTTGCAATTTTCTTATTTCTTAACAAATTTAAGAACATGGAACACAATTTAATTTTGTTTAAATACTCATATTTGCATTTTTTGCTGCTTATCCACCCTTTATCACGACCTTCAGTTTTTTTTTTTTTTTTTTTTTTTTTTTTTTTTTTTATCAATTTATTCACAATTCTTCAAATTAAATGTACAATGTGTGGATATGTATTCATGAAATAGTTTAAAGAAAGAAATTAAGAATTAAAATAATTTTAATTAACTAAATATTATAAAATAACAACTAAAGAGAAGAAATTGGTAGTGACATTTTTAGCATCAAGTGCTGTGTCAAATGTCACAAGTATTTGATTTAAAGAAGTGAATCAAGCGGAAGTAAGACAGGTTAATAGTAGGGAGATGAGAAAAGTAAGACTAAAAAGAGAGTGAAGGAGGAAGAGCCGTGGCACGGTTAATAGTAAGCTGGTGAAAACTGCATTATGACAGAAAAATGAAATGGAAAGTAATGAAAAACAAAACAACAGAAGCCAATCGTGCAGGATTATATCTGCGATATATAGAATCAAGATTTTTTGTTTTTCAATTTACGCCTGCTGAAAAAATTTCGAGCAATTTTTCTGAGTGAGAGGAAAGTTTCATTTTATTTAAAATTGAAATCAACTCAGTCAATAATTTTTGGAAAAAAAAATTGGAAACTGTACAATTTCAAAGCCAATTTCCAATGTCCAATTTCACCTTTTGCTTAAGTTAATTTAATTCTAGGTGTTTTAAGTTCAATTTTAAATCCTTGAAATTATTTTTTTTTAAAAATATTTTAGGGAAAAAAATTGAAAAAATGCAAAGGAAAATACCATTAATTTGTGAATAAACACAATCAAAATTCATGTGTAAAACATGAAAAAAGGTTCCGTTTGTGAATGGCTTAAAAACAATTTAAAATACCTCGCACGCATATTCGTCGTGTGATTTACGTTATTCGAACTTTTAAAAGGCGTCAAAAGACAATCGTATCAATTTTGACAAATGAACGTCATTAGGCCCTTTAATCCCAGGAAACGGATCCTGTTAGGGTTTTCGTGGATGTTCCTTTTGGCTGGGCATTTATTTTCAAATTAGATATTTGGATTGGGCTGAAAAGGAATTGGCCTTTTTTGTAAGCACCAATCAAAATGGGTAATTTAGTGACTGTGATGCAGCATTCATTTTGCGTTGGGGCGTAAATTCTTTGAAAAGTTTAAAAGAACCGAATCACAATTTTTACCGGACGCTATTTATGGGCTTTAATTTAAAAGAATCCTGTACGTTTTTTATTTTCGTGCATAGGGCAATTCCATTTGACAGTCAAAAACACTTTTTTTGGGTCAGCCAAAATATAAAAAAAAAATTAAGTGTGGTTGCAGGATTTATTTTGAAATTTTTAAAACAGTTAGATAAAAATTACCAATTTCTGTCAGAATGTAATATATATCTTAATATTTTTATACAAAGCATTTTTTAACCCAGTTCAAATTATTTTTTAGGGTCCAAGGGCAAATTATTAGGGTTTCAAAAAATTGGAATTTAACACAGTTAATTATACCATCCTTTCATCTGCAAGACTTGTATTTTTTAAACAAGATTTTTCAGACAAACATACAAACAATCCGTTTTCGTTTTATAAAAAAGGCCTAATGGCTGAATTATTGAGCCATCCTTCTTGGAAAGTTAATAACAAAACACACCCAATTTTCATACCCTTCCCTTCTTCGTTTTCGTTTAAAAAAAAAACGTTGTTGTTTGGTCCTTGAGTTGGAGTCTCACATTCTTGTTTGTTCTTTTCTTTCTTGCCCTTGTTTTTTTGTCCAACAAAAAAACGTTTTTTTGGTTTAATCCCAGCCTCAATTTATTTCGTTTTTTTCTTTTGTTGGCCAAAAGTTTTTTCTGTAAACTTTAAAAAAACAAAATAATTTTTTGGTTTAACCCCGTTCGGTCAATTATTAAAACTATTTTTTCTGTTGGCTTAAAAATTTTTTTTTTCTAATTTTTGGTCTTAAGAAAAATCAAATATTGTGGAGGCGAATTGGTTAAATTATTTAACTTATTTCGTTTCAATTATTTTAAATAAATAATTCTTGGCTTCAATGAAAAAGTAAAATTATTGCTGTTGTAAAAAATTGTTTTTTTTTTTTTATTATGATATTGCCCCTCAGTGGACCCTTTCAAATTATTTTGTCTTAGTATTTGCTTTTTTTTTTTGTGTATTCCTTACGAAAGCAACATTCAATTGTTCCATTAGCTCCCTGGTCATTCCCTGTCCCTCCGGGAGGCTTTTAATTTCTTTGTTGGACCGGAGATCCTGATTGCTGAGAGCATTTTTGGTTGTGGAATTGAAATGCCACAAAAGGGTTCAGAGCCGATGAATTTGCTTGCAGACGCACGCCTAGCTAGTTCGTATGCTGCCTCGTTTCCTACGATGCCTGCATGTCCTGGAACCTAGATACTCTCACTTTGTTTCGATGTGCGAGAAGTTGAAGTGGGGAAGCAGCTATTCGCTAATTTTGATGTATGTTTATTCGTCCGTACAGGTACCGAAATGTGCACCCTTGATCCTGTGATCTAGGTTAATATGCGCGCAGGCTTCAATCGCAAAGATTATGGCTTGAACGACAGTTGGCCACTTGCCAAGTTCGAAGTGCTCGTTGATGTTTGGTGCATGGACTCCTGCACCTACGGCTGAATTCATTTTAGAACCGTCTGTATACCATACAAGCGAGAAAAAGCGTTACTTATGATATAAAAGATCAAATGGAGACTCAGGACTTATGACATAACAAGGTTCCTATATGCGTTCACTATTTATTTCCTACTTTTTACATAATAAGAAGTATTATAAAGGACCTTCAATTAAGTAGCGTTATTATTTCCATTGTCGAAATTTTCTTATATATCTATAATGTAAAATTCATTAAACAATTTGATTCTTACAACTCAAGTGAAATATCCTTAAGCTGCTCCTTTTGTCATGGATTATAATCCTATAGACAAAAGTTCAAAGCTACCAGTTACCAGTTACCGCCTTCCCAAATGTCCTTCGCATGTGCTGTCAACCTAAGGTCATGGTCATTAAGCACACTGCCACAGTGGTTACTTTGTAATAAAATCTTTGTGTTATTTACATTTTCAACAACGACTCCCAAGCGGCCCCCGGCTCCTTTGTTCACTGTCGAATTTCGGAATGTCAAACGTTCATAAGCATATAACGTATCATTATGAAACAAGTGAAGCATGTTGAGCACTTGAGCACAACCACTTCTTAGTTTCATCTATTCTGACTGTCCACTCCTAACGAAGAAATAATAAAAACCAAAAGCACCAAAAGACAAACATAGATGGTCACATACCTTTGGGCAGGTCACTTAATTAACAATGACAACGGATCATGGAGTCTGGCCAGGTACATTGTTCTTTCAGATTTGACTGCTTATTTCCTGTGTGGCCGACATGTGATCAATTAATGAGACATTCCAAAGATTTTAGGAAGTTCCAGTAGAGAAATTATCATGATAGCTTGTGCGTGTTCACTTCTGTGGCATCAGAATCCAAATGGCAAACACTAAAGAAGAAGATTTATTACAAAAATTTTTTTTTTTACATTTTGCTTCAACTAGATAGTCCTTCTGGGTTTCAGAAATCAAAACAATTGCATCATGAATAACAGCTCAGCTAAATTCGGATTCATGCCTTCATCGGCTTATCGCCATTATAAGATAAACGAATTGGTTTACTTTTGGTTGAGAACGCATTCATTTAATAGACTTATCGCATTAACGAATTTCCAAAGCTTCTTTAGAAAGAAGATTTAACAATATACTTCAAATGTGCTATTGTAACTTTTGTTGAATGGAATCAATATTCCAGGAAGGATTTGTTTTCCTAAGAAGAGAATGGATTTGACACTTTCAATACCAAGTGATGCATTGAGAAGACGAGGAGGAGTTGAAAGAGGATAGGAAAGGCTAAGCCTGATTGATTATGACAAATTTATTTACTTTGTGTTTTAATCAAAATCATTTCGATTGAAGGGGTTGATTTGAAAGTGTTAGTTGAGTCTTACATTTTGGTAAAATTTAAAAAAGTCTTTAAAAAAAATTTTTACTTTCATTGAATGGTGGCCTTTAAAGAAATTCTCTTATGAAGTTCGGAACGCAATAATATCAAAATTTAAAATGCTTTCCTGCAGGATTGGTAAATGCTGAGGGAAGCTGACTGCTTTTAGTTCGAAAAGAGGTTTCATCGTCACGAAAGACGAAAATGTTATTGGAATTTTAAAGTATTTGGATTAAGTGGCTCTCATACAACCACGTTGTATTTTATTTTTTATCCTTGAAGGATTTTCTTTTCAGTTAATCGAGTTCTCTTTAATTTCCTGAGAAGATAACTTCCGAAAGAGGAAAAAAGCCATTTCCCTGCGATTTTGCACAGCGCATTCACATTCGCTTTCCATTCCTCAAAAACCAATTTACACTCTTCCTTTTGAAAATTTTCTCTCGAACGATTGCTTGAAACGAACGTGAAAGGAAGTCAGAGTCCTTTAATAAACCAAAAAAAAAAAAATAAAAACATTTTTCTTCATTCTCTATAAATAAGACCCTTGAAACTGTTTACCTCGACAGATTGTAATGCTCATTTTATTGCCTCTTTTGAACGAATGCTTATTCCTTGATATTTCCCAAAAAAAAGTAGGCCAATAGTACATTGTCCTTTTAGCACTTTCACTCCATTGGAAACATATTTTATATTTTTTCGAGCATGACTGAAACAAACAGAAAACCGATAGTCATGTTTTGTATGTGAATGTTTGTCTGTGGGAATACCATTAAGTGGGAGGGGAAAACAAGTCACGTTGGTGGCCTTTTCCCGCAAATAAAAAAAAAAAAATAAAAAAAAAAATAAAAAAGAACTGCAAAATGGCAGAATATCACAGTTGCGATACCACAATATGTGGTAACCACAAATCGTAAAAATTCCTTGGACCAATAAAAAGAGGCTTAATGGAATAAACTTAATGTTTTAAGGTCTCTTTTTCCATTCAATGGTAATGATGCAGCCAATTCATTTGCTAGGCGTGGGAATGGGTCCTTCTTTTTGCCGGTGTCTTTTTTTTTTTTTTTTCAATATTTTTGACCCTTAACTGAAAAATGTCGCTCGCTCCTGGTGCCATATGCATTTATTTATTAAAAATATGTCCAACGAAAGAGAATTGCACAACAATTCTTGAATGTTTGCTCACAATACTCAGGGATTGCTTGAATATTTTGAAAACCGTTGTGAATGTAAAGTTTCTATTTCACACTATTCACTTCTCTCTGGTGAGCTTGATCTCATCATTGAATACTGTACATAAATAAATAAGCAATAAAAAGTTACTGCCATATGAGTGTTCAAATGAAATTCCTTACTACGTCCACTTTCCTATAGTCTTCGATTCATAAAAGTATTTTAGGGGATGACAGAGGGAGCGTTGCAGTGGGATTTAAGACTTCTACTTTGAGACTTTGTTTGTTTTTATTTTTCGCCTTTTTCTTGCCGTGGTTCATGGTTTTTCGGGATCGAATACTGAGTGCCTGATACTGGGAAACTTCATCAAACGACCGAAGAGACTATAAAATCCGATTTTAATTCAACGCCTAGGGTAAAAGCTTAAATGCGTTTAAAATTTAAGCTGAAGTGACACTCAGAGGCATAGAAATCGCATTATGTGTTTGATTTACTTTAATGTCAGATTTCAAAGAACTCAATCATGACATTTTTATCCTCAAATCAGTTGAGTGCCTTGGTGTCTTGGAACTTGTACTTTCAAAAATTCGAAAAACGAAAAAAAAAAAAAAAAAAAGAAAAAAAAAAAAAAAGAAAAAAAGAAAAAAAAAGAAAAAAAAAAAAAAAAAAAAAAGGCCAAAAAACAGCGAACCAAAACAGAAATTACAAAAATTGCCGTTTAAGAGGGGTTCGGCTAAAGAGGTGGTCCGCTTAAGCGGAGTATCCGTAAGGAGAGAGTGCACTGTAGGAATGTATTTATATATGTTTTTACAAAATCTTTTATTTGCACCACGAATAGTTCTGGCTTGCGTTGTTTAGCTTCGCTTATGTGGGGAAAAGCAGGTGCGCTTGTGGCAGATTTTTAAATTGAAATTGTTTCAACAAGATATTTGCGATATTTGAGAATTTTATTTTTATCAAATCATTGTGCAAATCTCATCGATTGCATTCCAGAGAAAGGTAATTTGCGTCAACATGTTCGAAGAAAACCAAAATCATTTATGCAAAAATTGTACGAACTTTCAACGAAGGACACATGGAGTCATGTTGATAGAAAGTTTAAGAGTTTTATTCCCACTAAATTTAAGGTTTATTTCAATAATTTGACATTAATTACACCATTTATTCCTTTTAAAGTTTTACAATACGAAGACTTAAAAAATTCCTTCGCCCCACTACATTTAAATTGTTAGGCATGGGATATTAAAATCTCTTCGCGCTTCAAGTTAAAGTGTGAAAAAAGATTTGCTACAAGGATTGTTTCTAAGCAAAAAAAAGTCGAAATTTCACGAAACACTTTGTATGCTTTGTTGAATCCATGGAAATAAAGTTAGCCACCAACATTGAGTCAAGGTGTTCTGACGCAGAAGCTATACATTAAAAACGCTACAACGTTTTACCTACCGCATATAAAAATCCTTCAGCAGTTTTGCTTTTTGTATTTATTAAGCCACTGATAAAAGTGCCACAGAGGGGGTTTTTATTTTTATTGAAATTTTTCTTTTAGATTTCTCATTTCTTTCACTAAACATTTTGATTGCAGAAAGGAGCTTCCAAAAGCTGCCAAACTACCATCGCTTGCGCTTGTTGAAGAAAAAAGACTACCATGGAATGGAAAATTAGCTTAAGTTGTTCACGTTTGCAGCTTGCACGATCCTGCTTTGTTTTGCTTAGCTACGAAATTGCTTGGCAAAAGCCTTTATTAATATATTTGGAGAAATGTTTGTGCTAACTACATAGTACATACAAAAGTGTGCTCGTGAGTTTGCATATGAAAATCCGTAAACACTTCCTTAACTTTTGTAAACAGTCGCAAACGAGCCTGTGTGTGCCGTCTTCACTTCACTAAAGTGCAAGGCAACTGGCATATTTACCTGTTATACCAATTACATACACATTATACACATTTGGTCGCGTATCCTTGCCCTATTTTGAATATGCCCAACGTCATTTTACTATAAACGGTTGTCTTTTCCACACACAAGCGGATTGTTTGCTTTTATGTTTACTGCCGCTTAAAAATACCATGCCAGACAATTCAAATATGTATGCATTTCATAAAAGCGCGACCCGACCCTAAGAAAAACTTCCATCGCTTGTTTCAAATTCCCAGAATGGACTTATATTTCACATACTACATACTGAAATATATTTCTGAGAGGAAAATTTATAATAAAATGTTGTGCTTCAGTTGGCAGGCAGCCGCGGCTAGCCGTGTGGAAGCGTCATGCTCTTGCGGTTTCAATTCGTTTAGGGAAATATCATTACGGGTTTGCATTCTCAACCATTTAAACTATTTTTCATGATGAGCGCGACTTTTTTATAAACGTTAAAATTAAAAATTTAAACGCTAAGCGATTAGCGTACAAGGCCGGCAGCGTTAAATGCAATAGAATTACAAGGTGGAAAAGACTTTTCCAATGAATAAACCCACATATCCCGCAGAGATCTTTCAATCTAATTTTCTTGTCTAAGGCCATAGTCTTCAACGTAGTTAAAACTTTTTGAAGGTTTAAACCTTCAAATGAAAGTTTTCAGGAGACATTTTGTGTGAAAATGTTTGTAAAATTCAAATATTGCAAATGTATTCGATTGAGTAAAACCCCTTCAGTACGCGAAGCTACTTCCGAGCGAACGAAATCGCTAACTACCGGGTTTGGGGGGTAGTTCCTCGTCAATCTCTTTGAATGTTTTTAGGGAGAATTTACAGGGATTCCCTACTAGGAATGACCCTTCCTTATTTACACCCATATAGTACCCCCAAGTGGTCCCCCAATGGCATTATTCCTATACCAATAGGTTGTATTTCAGTGGGGTTTAAAATGGGCCTAAAACTGCTCAAAATAAGACAAAACGTCAAGTCCGTCAAAAAAAAAGCAAAAAATACACCAAAAGATGAAAAAACAAAGTGATTTTTTGCTTTTTTTTAGTTAGCAGGCAATTTCTACTTGCAAATTAAGCAACCCTTTTTGGGGGTTAGGAATAGGTACCAACGAGAGGTACCGAAAGGTTAGCCCAAATGGCAATAGAATTTCCGATGAAGGGAGGGAAGTTAAAAGATAATTGAATTCAAAATTACACATTCGAAATATTAAACCATTGAAAAAAAAAATTAAAATCCTGGAACGGAAGCGTTCCCTATGTAAGGCAATTACAAATAAAGGATTAAATAAAAGTTATAATTCCAACACTTATTTTGTTTGAGCATTTTAAATTCTTAGAAAAATTTCAACATTTTTATTTAAAACTTCCACAACCAAAAATTTTCAATATAATGATTTTAATTAAAATTTAAATTTTTGCCCAGGTTTTGTTATTAAAGTTAAAAGTGGATTAATTTCATTTTGATTCCGTTGAAATCAAAATAAGGAAAGATTGGCTTAAAATTTGGTTTTTAATTGTTTCACTCGAGGTGAAAAAATTCAATAAATTTGCAGGAAATCTCATCGGAACCTTTAATTTGCAATTTTCTTATTTCTTAACAAATTTAAGCATAACAAATTTAATTTTGTTTAAAACCATATTTGCATTTTTTTGTTATCCAATCCACCTTAGTTTTTTTTTTTTTTTTTTTTTTTTTTTTTACAAAAAATTCTTCAAAAAATGACAATGGTGGTTGACATGAAAAGTTTAAAAAAGTTGAATTAAAATTTTTAATTAACTAAATTTATAAAATAACAACTAAAAGAAAAATTGGATCTTTTTAGATCAAGGCGGAAATTCACAAGTTTTGTTTAAAAAGTGAATCAAGGGAAGTAAGCGGTTAATAGTAGGGAGATGGAAAAGTAAGACTAAAAAGAGAGTGAAAAAAGCCGTACGGTTAATAGTAAGCGGTAAAACTGCTTTGACAGAAAAATGAAAGGAAAGTAATGAAAAAAAAACAACAAAGCCAACCAGGAAACTGCGAATTTAAAAAAATTATAAACAAACGTTCTATGCTTTGGTAATTTAACTTTAGACTTTTTAATTTTCAAAAACCAATGAAAAATGTAAAGCTTTGAGAATGGGAAGATTAAAAACTCGGAAGGACTAAATTTATCGGAACTCGGGTGAAAAGTAGGAAGGTGATTGCGTGCGTAAATTGAAATAAACGGAGAACGAATATATTGAAGCTTTCTTTTTTTTTGAAACTTGAAAGCAGCCAAATGACCAAGGAAAATATTTCCGGAAAAGTAAGAGAAAACTTCGACGATTACATTACATTTTTCTATTAATTTTGAAATAAGCTGGTTTAATTTTGTTCGCATATGTCCTCCCCCAAAAAAAATACCTAGGCTAATTTTGAATGAAATAAACCAAAATAGAACATTTTAAGGTTTTGGAAAAAATTTTGCTAAATGATAAAATTTTGGGAAAAAGAAGTAATTTTTTTAAGAGAGCTTTTCCAATTTAGATTTTATCAAAAAAACCCGAATTTAGAATTCCCCCCCCAACAAAAAATCAATTACTTAACCTCATTAAAATTCAAACCCACTCAGCAAATTTTTCCGCATGGGTTATAAACAATCCTTAGGAGCGGGCCGGAGATAACTTCATCAAAGTTTATTTTTGTTGCACAGGGCTTAGTTTGGAAAAAGAGAATTCCATTAATTTAGTTCAAAAGAATCTCATCAAAGTCTTTAAAAAAACCCAAATATGAAAAGGGTACATCCCTTGAAGCCGGAAAACGATTTATATAAATTAAAAAAAGATTGGCCCAAGTACCCCCTGCGGGAACCCGATTTAAGATTAAGGAGCGTTAACAGTCCAATTTTCATCGGGAGGCAAGTGGTAAACAAAATCAGATAAAACCCCTAAATCCCATTTTATAATTTCTAAAATGTTTGACCACCATTCAAAGGCTTTGGAAATCCACAAACAGCGACACAGAATTTGCATCCAGCCTTTTGGAGGAAACGAATTCCAAAAGTCTCTTCTGTTGATGGGAGGTCTAAAACCAAATTTTTGGGAAGAAAATTTATTTTAGAAGAAATTCGAAACGGCTTTTACCTTTTTCAAAAGGAAATTACAAGAAGCAAATTGGCTATAATTTCTTTTATTTCTATACCTTTTTTAAAAAGGGGAATCCAACGGCGTTTTAACAAAAGCATCCCAAAAATTGAAAAAAAGAGTAAAATTTTCGGTACATTAAAGGCTATGTTTCAGCACTTTATTTGGGTTGTGAAACCCACGATGAGGAATTATCGATGGATTTAATAATTTTAAGATTAAAAGATTATGTATCGAAAAAAAAAATTTCCGAAATGGACAGATTAGGATCATCGAGTCGAAAAATGAATTTGATAGGATACTTAACTGAAAAAAGTATTGAATTCATTTGAACAGCAATCATAGAAAAATTTCAGTTTTTATACCCGCCCAAATTAATTCCCTATATTTAAATAAATTTAAGCAATAAAAAAAATTAATGCCAGCCCAATTCATACAAACCAAAGATAGATAAAAAAATTAATCCATTTATACATGCCTGTCTGCCCTTTCGTCTGGGTGGTTTCCATCCAAACGGTAAATACCAAAATTTGGCACAAAGGTATTTGGGCCCCAAGGATTGAGGATTGGAAGCCTTAATTCTTTCGTCACAATTTGGCGAGGTTTTTAAGGTTACCCAATTTTTAGCCCCTGGGAAACAGAATTTCTTCTTTATTTTTAGCCATGTATTTGGTGGCCACCCTTATTAAACATAACAATGATATTCGCCGATACCGGGGCCCTATTACATTTTGTAAAGCAACAAACGAACAAATTTCAATTAAAATTTTTATTTGCGGCTTTAAGAAAAGTAATAGGGCCCCTGCTCGTGCAAGAGGAGGCTTTCAAAAATTCATGATTTGGGTCAATTTTCTTTTTCAAGAAAAAAAAAGGTTTAATACTTAGCTACAGCAAAAAGTATTGCACTATTTTTTTATTGCAATTCCATTATTGCGGTATTTTCCGTTAGCATTAATTCCTTCTTTTTTCTTATTTGCATATTAGATGGCGAATTCACCTTGAGGTCGTAAAACGAAAAA
>JAIPUU010000733.1:0-27803 GCA_020466095.1 Chlorops oryzae
CATGTCAAAACATAACTCAACTCCTTTGATAAGAAAAACGTTTACAGATAGATGTGAAGCTGATCATTTCTATACACATGTTGTATGGTCTATCTCCAATGGTTCTGGTTATTACATCTTACCGCAGAGACGTAATATATCCTCGACACAGTGTGTGTCGGGTATAAACTTGAAGAAATTATGTTTCACAAGCCAAAGTGAAGGTCTTGTTTCTGTTCTCTTTCAATTCCGATCACCTTTCAAAACATTGATGGAAAAAAATCACTACAAAACGAAATCGATAAACGAAAAACTTCAAAACAATAAATTCTCAGATTCACTAAAACAATTAATCAAAAATAAATAATTGTTTCACCTACAGAACATGAGATGTCGCCTAATTTTTTTTAACTGCTCAATAATGAATTCGTCGATTCATATTCAATCATAAATTCGTGTTTCGTCGGTTGAAAGGTATCAAAACTCTGTAATGTGAAAATCCGAGTCAAGAATCGTGCCGGCGACTTTTGCTTTGCACACAGGCGTCAAATCAAACGCCTGAGGTACGTCAGGAACAGAGGTGCCCAAAGTGTTAGCTCCAAGTGAGAAGGAGCGTAAAAGAGAGCAATTTTTTTCACACGCATAGAAACTGTGAGCGGGAGATGAAAAAGTATAAAAGACGATCGAAATTAAAGCAAAATTCCACTTGTAATCGAGAAGCGAAGCGAACAACCGAAGCGAGCCAAAAAACAAAGTCACGTCAATCTTTCAAATCAGTGCTATGATGAACTTCGCAGAGGGAAGACATGTGTCGCTCTGTTTTAATTTTTTTAATCCTTTTTTCCTAAAATTTTTAGGTTTTGACTCAGTTAGGTGCGTTGAGAGTTTAGTATGCTAATAGACTTTCGGCGAGGTAGGACCTATGTCGCTCGATTTTTTCTTACTCTCTAGCATTTTTAATTTTATGTGTTTGTTGTATCACTACAGATACATGCAACCTAATTGCGCCTGTAGTGGTTGGGCAGCTCTGGTCAGGAAGCATCAAGAACGTTTGCTCGCCAGGTAACTCGAGTATAAATCAAACGCCGCAAGACGACTGCCTTGAAGTCCATGGAATTGCGACACTCGTCACATCGGCAACGCGAATCGAAAAGAGTTTTTTCGTAAGGGCCAAAAGGCTGAGGGTGCTGTGAAAATGACAAAACTGCCGCGATATATTTGCAAGGGATTCACGAGATGTGCTCGCAAAGCATTGATATCCAAGAGTGTAAGAAGTCATTGGGTGCAATGCATCAGAGACATGAAGATCCGCCAATACCATCAGGAGGAAAAAACGAAAGAAGGCCGCAACTTATTTATTGAAACTTTATTCATTTCCAATGGTTACTCTTGTAATCGTGCAGCTTATGAAAGACAATCAAAGTTCGTTCTACGTCGGCACTAGACGACTATTTTACATAGGTCCTCAGAAGGCAATATTTGTATTTAAACGTCCATTGGAACCGCCAAAATCAGATAATTTCAAAGATAATATCTTCACGGCGACAGCGGTGACGTTGAACGTTTATCATATGAAAGATCTTTAGGATGCCGTTCCACGGTTTTTTCGATTTTATTATTCAAAACTCTTAGCGTCGGGTTTTCTACAACGTCCAACGTCTTGTTCTTTTTTTAGTGATCTTCTTTTCTTATTTTCTAGTGATGTTCTTTTCTTATTTTCTAGTGATGTTCTTTTCTTATTTTCTAGTACCGATTACTTATTTCATATTGCTACATAAAACTTTGTTAAGCCCCTGCTACATTCTTAAGCGGGCTACACATTATGACTTTAACCTATTATATTACACATTGCAACCTTAAACAATATTACAACTCCCCCCATTTTCACGAATGATCGTCTCGATCAATTATAAACATAAAAATCATATTAAATATTCTATTTTAAAGACTAATATACAATTATATATATAGCGCATTTTGTTAAGATATAAATTGTTTATATTAACTAGTTTTGAGCGTTACTTTTCTGTGGTGCGGTCATTCAATTGGTGCAAATCGGCATATTTCCGGAACGTGATGCTTCTATAATACCATCATATGGCAATTGTGTCAATTGACAAATTTCTATATCCCGTATCACATATCTGTCGTTTGGTAACACCTTATGAATTTTGTAAGGCCCACGGAATTTAGGAACGAATTTCTTATTAGTGCCAATGGTTGTATCAATATTTCTTATCATTACAAATTCACCTTCTTCAAATATCATGTGTGGCTTATGTGTTTTGTTATTGAAATTTAGATTCCGATTTTGTGAATGAACTATGTTTTGGGGGCTTCTAATCTTAGAGAATTAATATTGCTATGTTTCAAAAGAATAAATTTTTCTTCCAAATGTTCTGCTATGACATCTACTTCTTGTCCTCTCTGAGAAACTCCAAATAAAAGTTTACTAGGCATCTGTCGAGTAGTTGAATGAATAGAGTTATTTTATAGCGTATTCCAACTTTTTTAAAAATTTAGCCCAATCTGAGTGCTGAATGGTTCACTAAGTTTTGCTAACATTGACTTTATATATGCGGTTAATGCGTTCCACTTGGCCATTTGCTTGGGCTGAAGCTGTTGCGATCTTTACATGTTCAATGTTATTTTCTTCCAAGTAAGACTCGAATTCTGAAGAAGTGAAGCATGATCCCCGATCACTTATTATTCGCCTAGGTCGACTATAATATTCGGCATAATTATCTAGACATTTTAAAACTTCTTTCGTATTTGTAGTATTTACCGAAAACAGCTTAACAAATTTTGTGAATGCGTCGACTGTAACTAAAATGTGTTTTTTTTCTTAGAGATGATGTTGGGAGAGGGCCAAAATGGTCTATATGCACAGTGTCAAACGGAATGGGTTTTTTCGGAATATTATGAAGCGTACGGTTTGAATTATGAGACGGAACAGAGTGGACAATGCACAGAAGACAATTTTTAATAAAAACTCTCAACTTTTTGTTTTAAATTTGGGAACCAGTAATGTTGTTTGATCTGATCAACACACTTCGTCACACCCATATGACAAGACTTCTCATGTATCTGTCTAATAAGGTTTGCTTCCATTTCTTCAGGAACGTATAAAAGTGGATTTTCCGTATTCCTTGCCTGTCTATAGACGAGTCCGTCCTCCAATAGGAATTTATCAACATCACCTATTTCCAAGGCTTCTCGTATTTGCACAATATTCAGATCTATATTTTGGAGAAATTTGCAATTGTAGGTCAATATCTGTAGGATCAATAAGAGCAATTTGTTTATCGGAGCTATCAGCTACTTCAACAAAAGCCATTGGGTACCTACTAAGGCGTGTCCACATGACTCATTAGATTACCACTGCGATGTTTTACTGTGAAGTTATATTTTTCAAGCTCTAAAGCCCATCTTGCAATCTTAGGAGTAGTTTTCTGTCTATTTAGTGTTTTTACTAAAAGCCTCACAGTCTGTTATGGATACGGAAACTTATTCCCTCCAAATAAATTCGGAATCGATCTAAAGAGTACACTACAGCCAACGTTTCTAATTCATAGCTATGCAATGTTGATTCATGTGAAGATGTACTCTTCGAAAAATACGCAACTGGATGCATTTTCCCGTCGTCTTGTCTTTGAAACAGAATTCCCCCAAATCCTTTTGCACTCGCATCACAATGCAATTCCGTCTCTCGATGCGGACTGTAAATTGCTAAAATCGGAGTTGAGACTAATTGATTTTTCAAGTCCTCGAAATTTGTTGACATTCATCCGTCCAATTAATGAAGCATTTGGTTTCGTCAGGTTTCTTATTGGGGCAGAAATTGCCGAAAATGATTTAATATATCTCCGAAAGTAAGAAAATAAGCCTAAAATTTTATGAACCTGGTCAATGCTTCGCGGTGGTTTCATATTCTTGATAGCTTCAATATGCTTTCCATTAGGTCTAGTACCTTGACTATTCACAGTAAATCCCAACAAGTCTATTTCTGAATAACAAAACTTACACTTGGTTTTGTTCAATTCAAGTCGGAATTCACTCAATCGATATAAGACTCGTTTTAAAAGATCAAAATGTTCTGTTATGGTTTTGCTCATCAACGTAATATCATCCAAATAAACGACGACAGATCCCTCTCTGATAAATTCTGATAAAATTCTGTTCACGAACCGCTGGAAAACTGCTGGGCCATTCTTTAAGCCAAAAGGCATCTTTAGTATACTTCGTATTGGCCCATTGGAGTGACGAATGCTGTGAACTGAATAGAGTCCTCAGCAATTGGGATTTGATGAAATCCATTTTTTAAGTCTAATGTCGTAAAATAACACTTTCCTTCTAGACGTTCTAAACAGTCATCGATAAGAGGCAATGGAAAACTATCACGAACCATAATTTTATTGATTGGACGATAATCCACACACATGCGTTTAGAGCCATCCTTTTTAAGAGTTAAAACAATCGGAAATGCGTATGGAGAGTTACTCTCTCTAATTATATGTTTTTCTAATAATTCTGAAACGGTCTTATCTACAATTTGTCTATCAGCATAAGAAAGTCTGCGTGGTGAAAAACTAATTGGGACATTGTTAGTCAGCCGAATATGCATTTCATATTCCTGTCTAGCAGCCGGAATCTGATTTGTGTTCAAGTAATAACTATTTATTATCTGTTTTATGGTTTCCTCTCCGACACATTCAATTTGCCATTAATAATCAAAACTTTCATCTCTATCTTTATCAATACTACAAACGTCCATTAAACACCGACTAAAATCATGCTCCGAAGGAATGACCGGGTTTGTACCATCAATAAGCCTGTACACGCAATGCAAAATATTTTCGGAATTTTTTTATTTTGTTTTTCTCCGGAAAATTATTCATTTTCAGCATTTGTTTCGTAGTTTCTTGAATTTTAAACAGTTTTATTCAAAGTCATCTGAATTCCAAAAATTTTCATAAAGTCGCGACCCAATAGTAAAGGATATGACATCAAATTTACAGGAACTACGTATATTTTTATTCGCTTTTTAATATTTCGGAAACTAATTTTTATCGAATAATGCCGTATATGCAAAGCTCGGAAATTCGCTAGCCCTCTGTAACCCGAATAACATAACTGTCGTCTTTTAATTAATTCCTCCGGGACTTCAGAGATTTTTATCAAGCTTATTGGACTGCCGGAATCAAAAAGAGAAACAAAATTCCTCAATGCGTGCACAAACTTATTACTTTCAAAAGTATATATTATACGAAGTTTTGCATTTAACAGCTCTTCCTCCTGTTGCAGAATTTCTAACGGGGTTGGTAATGATGAATCTTGCAAATCTTGTTTGAATCCAGCCAAAGAAAGAACGTCATCATCTTTATTAACATCCGTATGCTTCATATCGAAACATAATTAGCACTGATTTTTTCTTGGGAACTAACGGCAACATCAAAACAGTTTTCTTTAGAAACGACTTTTTCTTCGGAATTACCAGCAACAACAACACAAATTTCATCGGAAATCATAACGGCTTCTTTTTCTTCGGAATAAGCGGCAGCATCGGAAGTCTTTTCATCGTAAATCATAACGGCTTCTTTTTCTTCGGAATCAATAACAACATCGGATTTTTCTGTTGCCACTCCAGCGGAATTTTCAATACTTGCGGAATATAGGGCTCGTAGTTGAGCCAGGCTAGCCTTTACAGGAACGTCTACACCTCGATTTCGCAATGTCGCAAGTAAATCGCGTTTCGTCGAACTCATTTCCAAACGTATAATAAAAAATTCAGTCGCAATAAGGAAAAAAAAAATTTTCAAAGTGAGACAGATTGTATCCTGTCCGCAGAGTTTTAGGATGCCGTTCCACGGTTTTTCGATTTTATTATTCAAAACTCTTAGCGTCGGTTTTCTACAACGTCCAACGTCTTGTTCTTTTTTAGTGATGTTCTTTTCTTATTTTCTAGTGATGTTCTTTTCTTATTTTCTAGTACCGATTACTTATTTCATATTGCTACATAAAACTTTGTTAAGCCCCTGCTACATTCTTAAGCGGGCTACACATTATGACTTTAACCTATTATATTACACATTGCAACCTTAAACTATATTACAGATCAAAAATTAAATATCTCGAAATCACCAATGCTTGAGGCGTTACCATCTCTCGCAGTCAAAGCAATTTCTCATGCACTGGACAAATTTTTATTCCGAAGTCCGAAGATTAGGCTTTCATGTCGCGTTCAGTTCCATGAAAATCGCAGTAAAGATTTTTTCAAGTGTATTCTAAAAATGCCATAACGCAGCACTTTCATAACAAAATTAATAATTGTGCACGCCAATTTACATGTCGTGTGTCAGTAAACAGCGGCGGCAGCAGCAACAACAAACTGGAAAGCAAAACAACCAACTCAAAGCAATCAACGCGATATACAGACCCCAGGCTGGTGTATGGTGCTTAAGAGTGACTTCCTGATTGACTGAAGGGCTGGATGGCTGCCTTATCAGTAGCGCAAAAGTAAAGGGCTTCTGGCACTCACGCGTGTCGCATATACACTGTTCACTGGTCTGTCCTGTTCTCTGTCCCGTGTCGGTCAAATTCATACTCATATACCGCTTATCGTGCCGCAAAGCGAAACTTGATATACAGCTCCAACTTTTCTGATGTCCGTCCGCCCGTCCGTCCGTCTGCTGCAATTATCCTCGTCAGCTATATGCGATCGATGCCATAAGCGAACTGTTCAGCGTAATTCACATTGCAATGAATGTATGGCGCACGCGCAGCGGTACGGCATGACGCGACGCGACGTGCGGTCGCGCGACAGTTTCACCTGTTGACACAGTAACTTATATTTGCATGTCGCGCTGTCGTCGTTAACACTGGCAGAGAAATGACTCGCAAAAGGTTGACAAAGTTTGAAGCAATCGAGATATTATGGCATCTTACGATGGTGATGAGCATCCTTAATACAAAGACGAGCGATGAAAGACGAGAGTGAAAACAAAGGCCTTTCGTGTGTAGAAACCCATTTTTCTTTTTGCTTGTGGTCTAACCAGATCGGAACCCTGTAGTCCGGCAGCAAAAAATGTGACCAATGACCAATGAATATAATAAAATTAACTAATTAAAACAAGAGCGATCGTAAAAAGGGAAATTTATTAATAAGAAAAAGTGTTGCATTTAGTGGAATGAAAAAAAGAACAAGTCGCCTTTGGGGACTGCGCAGCGCGCCGTCTTTCTTTTTCTTATTTTATGAGCCGACTGTTTTATTTTATTTTTTTTTTTATTGATAAGAAAATTAATTTCTATTTAGAATGAATTTAAATTAAAAATAATGGGGAAAGTATAGGAGTCTGTAGAATTAATCATGGAATCATGTTTATTTTTTTTTTGAGGAAAAAAATGAAAACTTAATTGAATCATGTGCTTCCTAATCGTATAAAGAGCCAAGTAAGTAAAAAGGCTTCTTGAATTTAAGGGCTTTCGTCCAGCTATTAGCTCTTCTGTATAAAACAAGCTTAAGTGCTCGAGTATACAGTCCATCAAAATACGCTGAGGAGGACACCATAAAATAACTTTCCTACGCGTAAAAAAATAAAAAAATAATGGGCCGCGGAAATCTCAAATTGCTTTACTGGAAATTTATTTAGCAAAAGCAGTCCTGTCAGAGTCCCATCGTTTTGATGATTAAATTAAATTTTATAATTTAAATGTCTTGTGAGCAGACGACACTATCTTGATTGACATTTTATGTCTCTTTTAATGAAATGCAAGTGCCGCCAGCCAAAGACGAGAGTAAAAATTTTTCGCATTTTATGTTGCAGCATAAACAAATAGCGCAATTTTAAGCTTGAAGTAAAATGAAAAGAATGCAGTACGGTATTTTAAGCCAATTAGTAAAGAGTGTCACTTAAGGACAGAGCTACGAGAAAAGCTTATACTTTCAAGATTTCTTGAGAGATCGGCTCAAGTATTTTTCAAAGTCGCATCGGCTTAAAAGCATTATTGAAAAGATACATTTCAGAGAGCCTTGTTTGGTGGTCCTTTAATCTTGACTTCTTGAACAAAAACAATTCGTACCTTTTTCCATTGGGCTTATCAAATCTTAAGAGCACGCAGCTCTCAAAGTTATTGTGGCGACTTCACGCTCTATGACCGAAGATAAAAGAAAAGGACATGTCAACGAAGAATACTTTTAAAAGATTTCAATAAGCAATGAATTCTTCTATCTGTGACTTGAACAAAGATACAATTGCATTTCACATTAATGTTATTTATCTTAAGAACGAAAGGAACTATCGGAAACTACCACAACCGATAGGACGCAAGCGTTATATCCTTTATCCTTTAACGAATTCATAAGGTTTGTTGACGCCACGCAATCGAAATGACTTCATTAAAAGGATAAATGTGTTCCCCTTTTGATAGCCGGCTATCAAAAATTCTTTAAACCGAAAACACCAGAATTGATAAAAGTAAAAAACAGAAATCAGAAAATCCTTCGTTTAAGGCTCAATGAACACGAACTTAAGGCCATTAACTTCAATTTTGGTTTCATTTACACTTTACACATTCCACAGACGATTTTTTTTGTCAACCTTTATGCCATTGTCCTTGAATTATTTAAAAAAAAATTAATAAAACGGTGTAAACAAGAATATCCAGCACGCATTTTTCCCCAGGCCAAAATAAGAAATCGAAAGTTTTGCTCATTGATGTAAGCATTCAAGAAACCGCAAACAACAAAAAGGATATTTCTAAAAAAAAACAGGTGCGAATGGAGATTCTCTTTTTTTCGATGGCACGCAAGAAAAAGTGCTCCACAGTAGCCTATTTCAACGAAAAGAAGCGATTGCGAAGAAATTCTTGTTTTCGATCCTGCTCCCAAACATATCATTTTAAAATGTTAATGAATGGAAAAAAAGAAAAAGAAAAGAGTTCAAATTAAGACTACGCCTTTGTCTTTCGTCTGCCGAACAAGTTCCGCTGAAGCGCTGTGACCTGTAATTTCTTTGGGCTTTTGAAAGTAGAGCGCATTCCTTTCGACATAAGACACGCGTCCTCTAACTTGATTCATATACGAAGAAAGTAATTTCGCAAATTGCTTCAAAAACTTATTGCTCTCGACGATTTTCGAGTTTTCTTTTATGTACAACATAAGTATTATGTTATGCTATAAAACAAAAGGGGCTTGTGCGAGCTCATTTCCTTGATTTGATTTGTCCGACAAAGAAGTTTTGTGTCGTTGATTAGCAAAATTATTGCACCCTCGTTAGCTGCTGTATAAACCACACTTTTAGCTACATTATATATATTTTTTTTTATGGCATTAAAGCAATCCGCATCACTCAAAGCCAACTGGGAGTTGACTTCTATGCTACTTGACGGCTTTTTATGCTTCCGTGTTTGAAATTATAGCATTCTGTCTTTTTACGATCACATCAAATTACGAGCATCAATTCATAAATCTTACACAGCATTAACATTGTTGCATCACACTTTGATAAGCTAAAAATTTTGAAGCTTTTAGCTTCGATTAATCTTATGACAGGGAAAGCAATTTTTATGGTCTACTTAAGGAATGATTGCACGAAATCCAACAGTTTTGACATTGTAATATTATTTTACAGGATCGCTGACATAGCATGTGAATGCGGATGCGAAATTTGTTTAAAGGAAACAATTTTTTCCGACGTTGAAATAAATGAAGCAGCCACTCCTTTGGCATACTTCATCACTCAATCATTCTGCTGAAAGGCACACGTGGCCATGCAAAATAATGTCCATTTAAAGTTACTTTTGCGCATGATAGGTTCCTTAAAATATTGCGAAAATCAATATTTTGAGGCAAAACTCATTATATAATAATGAACGAGCTCTAGTAGCTCAAAACGAAAGACCTAAGAAACGAACTTGCCTTTTTAAAATATCCTATTAACTTTAAGTATGAAATTACTTCAGTCTTTCGATGAAGTAAAGATATGCTAAATGATTACTTTTAATTTAAAATGCTAATTTCAACCTTGAAGGGCTTGAGTCAACAAAACTTCACTTCTGCTTTCATAATTTTTACACAAAAAATAAGAATGAAATCCCCCCAAAAATGCTAGGAAATAACTGTAATTAATGAAAATTTTGAGAAATTTCTCTTATTAACGGCTCAACGATTATTAGTGAGGCAATTAAAGTATTTAAAATCGTTAAAAATTATTGACTTAGGTCACGTTGAAATATGTTTTGCAGAAAATGAATTTCTTGTCACTCCCAGTTTTGACCTAAATTCAATTAGAACGTCAGCGACTTTTTAACTGAAATCACTCAGGAAAAATATAAAAACCGAAAGAAAAATAAAACAAGAAATTCACATCAAATGCGGTTTCACAATCATTATCATCAGGCAATCGTAAACCAGTCGTCGTCCCTTGTCAGGTCTTTTTACTTCAGTTTGGAGTCATAGTCGCAGCAGGGCGCCTTTATTGCAGTCCATTGCGTGTCTTGCGTATTTCGCTCTCATATGCCGCATCAACTGCATGCAAAAATGTAGCGTACCTGTTGAAATTCGTTCATGATTTGCAATGATGAACGAGCTGTGAATGATTTATTCACATTGCATGCAGTTTCTCTGCTTGTTTAAGATTTCATCACATCCGTCATTCCAGTTCGCCCAAAATTAATTTAATGCAAAACAAAATTCTTGCTAGCTTCATCAATTAGTTGCACTAATGTAGTCGAAAAGATTATAGAGTATGAAGCAATTTATGCCCATGGCAGTTCAACTAGGAGCCATGAAACTTCAGAGTAAATATTTATTGTCAAATTAAAAGTAAAATATGTACAGTCCCAGCGCTTTAGACCATAAAATTGGTATCCATTTAAGCCGCTAAACACACATTTACAGCCCAATTAATTGAAAAATATCAGCGTTTACAAAACAGAAAAATGCATAAAATCGTTACAACACTCACCAAAGACGAAAGATACATTTTTAATAATTTGCAAAACGAGTGCTCCTTCGCTTTGTCTGGATCTCTGCTGAGCTATGTAGGTAAGTATATGCGAACGCAGATAAGATATCACGATGCAGCAGCCTCTTGCAATTATGTCGAACACCCGCTGCTATTTCGTATTTCATTTTCTGCAACTTATTTTACACGACTTAGTTAATTGAGATCCGCCAACACATGTGGTAGCTAATATCTTGTAAAAGTATGAAATCAATGGGGAGCCCTTAAGTAGCGCTTTTCGGTTTTTTAATGAAACCTGACAGCGAAAGAAGAAACGAGACTGAAAGGAGATTTTCAAATTTTGTGGGTGAAGTGGCTTCCAGTGTTCTTTTGTTCATTGCGAGAGGGTTTTCTTTGGTTGCTGCTGTTATATTTCATCAATAATTAAATAGAGTCTTCGAACAATGGTGCAATGAAATGGCAAGTGTTTAAATATCCATTTGAACTTGTTGTGTGATTCGGTTGATATAAGACAAAATCCATTTGATTAGAAAAGATTATTGATGTGGAATAGAGATAATCAGCCATGTGATAGAATCCGAAAACTGACGGAATTGGAATTATAGTCTATTGAAATTTCATATGTATCTTATAGACAAGCGGATAAAAAAGTGCTCTGTGGAATTAAGAACCGATAGCAATTCTGACCCCAAACCAAAACCAACAAAATCTGTAAATTCTTATGAAAATTTTGTCGATTTTAATTCCGACTCCGTCAGCTTTCGGATCTTAGAACATGTCTGAATTAAATATTTTTATCCACAATGTAATACAATGAAATATGTGAGGAGCTGTAAGAAAAGTCCTAGAGTTTTTCAAGATGTCCCAGAACCAAATGTGGCGTTTCCTTCTTAGCTTCGTCCCCATTCTGTTCAGCGCCGATCTTCGCACTGCCGCGGCCTCTAAATGAAAACAAAATTCAGATCAGTGCTTTGGTGCGCCCCTTTATATCCGGCGCACTGGGCGGTTGCCCCAACGCGCTCTACACCAACGCTGCCACTGAACCTGTTCTTCTATATCCCGATATAGGCCATCTGCCAATCTGAAGCCCATTGCTGCTAGATTTAATTTGATGGTATCCGTTAATTTTCAAATGGTCGGTTGGTTCCTGAGAGATTCACAGACGACAGTAGCCTTAAAAAGCTTCTTTTAACAAATTTCACTAACTGTAGTTGTAGTTATGAGAAGATTCATATATGAGTCTTTTTCGAGCCCCCTTTATGATTTAAGAGCGATTGATTATATGCACGATTAAATGAAGACTCGAAAACGACTCTTTAATATGTTTCAAAAGCGATTCGTATTTCAATTATCTAGATGAGTCATTTTCGAGCAAGATTAAAAAAAGATTCGGAAACGACGCATCAATATGTTTCAAATTCCGATACGTATTGAAAGTTCAAAAACAAAACATAGAGCGATTGCCAATAAATCACGTAGGGGATTGAAATATGATCATTCAAATTGTTGCTGTCTTATATTTCACCCAATATTTTTCTCAAAATTGAATTGAATGGAATTTTACTTTAAAGCTATAAACGGGTGAGCACAGGGTTAGAAAACGAAAGGAAAAGCCAAAAAATATGTATTGATTTATCAAAATTTTTTATTTTTTTGGAAAGCAATCGATTTTAAATATATTCCACGTAAAACTCGAAAACGATATCAAATATGAGTCGTAGAGGACTCGTAAATGATCACAATTATGAGTCAAAAAGGACTCGAATATAATAACAAATATGACTCGAAAACGACACGAAATTGATATCAAATATGACTCCCCAAGAAGAGTCGTGGCTAGGGTCCCATTTTCTCCCGACAAAAGTATCATTTCCGATCAGAAAACGAGCGCATATTTGATTATTTTAATAAGCCACGCGACTCTAATTCGAGTCGCTTTTGATCAAAAATTTAATAAAATGTTAGATGGGAAGGAGTTTTCTGTCACAGATGATGATGGGTGAAGAAATCCTAATATTTTTTATTGAATGTTGAATTCTTCACTCTCTTAACTCCATCTCCGTCCAATTATTTCGATCTCTGGCACCTTGAAAACGTCATTAGTTCAGCTTTTAAGCCTTCACGAATTATCTTGCTGGGTAATGAGCAACATGCCTTCCCGTCTTTGCATGAATATATTAAGATTTATTTCGTTCACATAAATACATATCGAAAGTTCAAACACCTTAATCAGAACGTTTCTTTTGTTAAAAGGCTGAAAATTGTGCACAAAAAAAAAAGATCATTCTGGCAACCGACTGAAATAATTTATCAGATTCTAAGCCCTAATTTAAACTGAAATTGGCATGAAAGCTAAACCACATTCGCTCGCTATAGGGCAATTTTATTTCTGTCGGCTTTCAGTCAACATGCAAATTATAGTTGTTTTAGGCTAGAGGTAGCCAAACAAGATAAATGCCAGCGAGTGAGGCCATAATCACAAAACTCCACTTCCTTTTGGGCTGCTGAATAAACAATCCTGGTTTCTTTTGATCGCGAGACCACAAATTAGCCACACGCCTCGTTATGGTGGCGCTCGTTGCACCTCGTTACCGAAAATAAAAATTCGTTTTTTTTTTTGGATTTTATTTACACTGCTCAAAAAACAAAACAAACGCAAATAGCCCGACTGCCCACATGCCCAGAAAACGTTTCAATAAATCTTCTCGAGGATGGTAAAAGAGATGCGCTGAAGTTGATGGCCATTGCGATTGCACTGGCTTTGGCAAGTGTGGCTTTACTCACTTTTGGCGTCAAGTTTTGCATCTCCGTTCGCACCGTTTGTTTTGCGGAACAGTGGGTTGTGCTGATTGTGTCATGCTGTGCTGAAGCCAGTTTAGTACTTCATTTAATTTTTGACTGCCAAAATCAATAAACGACCAGGAAAAAAGAAGTTAACTTTCGCCCATGTTTGTTTAACAAAAGTAGGCCTACCACGCCCCCTTGTTTATTCGCGCTTGTATTTGCTTATAAAAAGGGTCACGCACTCTCGTATGCTACCAAGAGGCTTTTATTGAAGCACTTTTTCAATAAAATCCCTTCAACCTTTTGATTACATCGTTAAAAAATTTCTTTTTATGAAAAGCAAATGCTTACATGTAATTACGTGTGAATTTTGACAGTCTTTGGTGCGAAGACGAGTCCAACGCTGTTAACTTTCAAGTCAAGTTTTTGAACATTTTTCATCATTCAAACGCAGAGAAATCGTTTTATTTGTAAGCCTAAAAGTAGACTTCATTTTTCCGTTTTGAAATTGAACGAACGTGTTCGAGGAATAACTGCAAACATCGAACAAGAAAGAACTTGGCCGAAACGAAAACTGAAAAAGTCTAAACAAAATTTCAATAATCATTGCTAAGAGTCTTTAAAGCACTTCCCTCTTCTAAAAACCCTTGTAATTTTTTTTTTTAATTTTTGTAAATTTGTTTGACTGTATTGATATCAATACGGAAGCATTAGAAATATTACCAATCCTTTCTGTACCTAAATAAACTAGAGTAATTATTCTATATGGCCATAATTTTTATTTATAGGACAAAATTATGAGGTTCAATCGAGAATTTTTCCATCTCTTTTAATTTCTGTAGGTTGGAATATTGTATAGAAGCTTTAACAATAAAATCTCCTTCTTGTTTTTGATATTCAAAAGCCTTTTATTCAATATTTTAAAAAACTAATTGAATAAAAAAGATGAAAGAAAGGACAACTGATAGTTAATAAAACAAGAATAAAAACTTAACTTAACACTGAGAAAAATTTTCCAATAAAGCAGAAAACTCAGTGTGTTCCGTTCAGTTTATTTCTATTATCGCGCCACTTTCCAGCCATATTTAAAAAATACCTATTACTATTTCCTATACTATTACCTTTCAAACATTTTTTTATCGAATAAATTTTTTGGCATATGTACTTACAAAATCGTAAGTGCACATAGATACTCTCAGTACTAATATTCAGTACAAATGTGTGATATAAACTTAGAAAATATAAATATTTTCCTCATTTGATTGTTTCTGGCATTCGATAACTACTATGAAACCTTGAACTTAAAGCGGATTGCGGACCTTTACGTCATTACATGTACCACCCATCGATTGTTCATTGGCCAACATTTACTACTTAAAATTGATTCAATAGAAAAATTGCTGGCGGGCGGTCAAAAATTTGTTTTTTTGTTCCATATTTCTCACCACTCCTTCCACCAAAGAACCTTAAGTCAACAATGTGCATTGAAAGATATATGAACACATAGAGGCTAATAAGCTTAACATTCTCAACAGCAGGACTCAATCACGGCTGGAAGCTTTATATTGATCGATTTATGAGCATGTGTGAGAACATTCAATAAAATAAATTCGATCATTAATGAAATTATTTATTCACCTTTATAGAAATGCTGAACTCAAAGTTGGATCGGTTGCTACCATAAAAATGCCGGCTAGCTATTCGGATATCACACTTGGATCGAAAGTATAAAACTTTCTTCTCTTACGAGTGCTCCATGGAACTTCAAGTGCGATTGAGATTCTTCTGTAGGCTTAAAGCTCCTGATATTGTATCTCGTTTGTCATTATTAATTTCTTTAATGTCTGCAGAAATTGTTGCTTTGCGCTCCTGGGGTGTAATGGCAAGCTTCCTGGAAATTAAAGCTAAGGTTGTGAAAAATTGTGGGATATTTGAAATTCTTTTTTCTTAATTTTTATTTCAAGTGCACAAATCTACTAGATAAACTTCCTTTATATGCCATTCAGACGAGCATCGAAATCCCGGGAATCCCGAAATCCAAGCGTTCACACGACAATTTTGCATTTGAGAGTATTTGGTTTGACAGCCATTTTTCTGTTTGCAGTGCTGCCAATTGTAGGGAAATTTCCTTAAAAATTTTTTGGGAATTTTTTAAAAAAATATCCCTTGTAGGGACAAAAGGACAGATTTCTTAAAATCAGCAAATGTACGGAATTTGTGATGTATTCCAAAATATTTAATAAATTTCGTATAAATTTGGTTTTCATAAAATTAAAAAGACAAAATAAAAACTATGCCAACCTGTGTTTATGTGTAAAAGTTCGGTAGAAGCTATCGGGTGCTGGGCCGCGAAAGGGTTAACGTAAAATATGTGCATACTACACATCTTCAAAAAAAAAAAAACAAAATAAATATAGAAATAAAGAGAAGGAAAAGACAAAACGTATTGTATGTTAAGTCACGTCCAAAGCTACGTACCAGGAGTGCTGCGAATATTCGCATTCACATCCGCTAGTGCGGAGCTTTAACAGCATTTGCATGCTGATACAGCTGCATGGAACTCAAATTCTGTTTCAGCGACCCCGGAAATAAATGGTAAGCACAGTGAGGCTAGAGTTTGACATCTTTTCGTGGTCAATTGTTAACTCATTTGTATTTAAAATGCAAAAAAAAAAAATAAATTTCATCCCTACCCAATGTTAAACGTATCCGCAACCGCATAAGCATCAGCGGGTGTCAAAAAAAAAAAAAAAAAAACAAGACCCACATTTAGAAAAATCCACATCCGTGACCTCCCTGTTACATATTATGATGAGCACTCTGCAAATTGCCTTTTTTTCCTTTACCTACCCGTGCATTCTGTCAAATCATCTTAAATCACGCCACTTTGAATTTGCTACCTGCAATAGAGCTTATGCAGCTAGTACCTATTGATTAGAACAATAGCAAAGAAACCTAACTAGCTTTGAAAGAGAAAAGGAAAGGCAAAGTAGAAAGCATAGGTTAGCACTGCTCATCAGCATACACTCGTTATAGCTGAATTGTCACTAGAGAACGTATGAATTTAGAATATAAAGGCTGATCGTTCCTTAGTTTTGTCATTGTGGCAAGAAAAGCTTAAAATGACGGTCATCTGGACCTAGCAAATAATTAAATCAAAAAAAAAAAAAACGAATTTTTTTAAAATAAAAAAAGTTATTCCGCGAGAGAAGAATTGCGCCACGTGTTGGCAAAAATTATCCAAGTCTAGTCCATCGGTTTTCCTTGGAAGACCTTCGCCATGGGAAGCTGCATTAGAATCCAAGAAAAAAAAAAGGAAAAAGCCCCAAAACGATATTCATTATAAAACGAACGTAAGTTGGCACATTCCGTATAATTAGAACTCCAAATTTATTTGCCTGATTTATGTAGGTTATTTTCGAAACGCATCTAATTGTGAACCATTTCTTGGTGGTAATCGCCGCCAAATTTGTGCCGCCTGGGTTCATTGTCCACGTGTTCTATGGTCGTCATCACTTGGACATAACCTTTTGAAAATCTCCTATGAGAGCGGGTTCTCTTGCATCGGAATCTAAGTAAAATATCCACCCAAATCCCCGATTAAGTTTTATTATCAAGAAAAAGGGATCCTGTTTCTATGCTCCATTCTAAAGGAGTTAGAACGGAAACGGCGTATATGCAGTCCATCGGAATTACACGTGCTGCTCAAGTCTAAAGCTCCTTGCTCCTGTATCCCACCGTGTTACCCGTTCCTACGGAGTTTTTGTCTGTCATTCCAAGCAACTGCCACCTGCAAACGGAGATTTTTATTTAATAAGTCCTTATGCCAAGAACCCCTTCCCCGGGTATTGTATTTTTTTTTGTATTGTAAGTACACTGAGGGAAAAAACTGCAACTTAAAATCAAATCCGAGCCATATTAATTCAATATGTTTCAATATAGAAGAAAAATAATACCGAAACATATTAAAGTAAAAATTTCCAACTTTGATTTGATGTATTTCCATATATTTCGTGGAGTATGTTAAAGTTGCATTGATTTGAAGTTGCACCATATTAATTTGAGTTTGTTTTCATATTAATTCATGAATTGCGTTTGAAATTTACGTTGCTACCTATTGAATCAATAAGAAACGTTATTAAATTAATATGGAGACTCTTCACACAGATAAGATCCCCTTATTGAACAGTTTTTTTTTGCACTTACATTGATATAATCAATCTAGCAAGCTGAAATCATATCGCGCGATGGCGTAGTTGAAGTGTGCTAGACTTGTAATCTGGAAGGCCCGAGTTCGAACCCTGCCGCAAGCCAAAGAATTTGTGGAAAAATGGAGAATAAAAAACAGGCAAGTAAAATTTTAAGGAAAATTACGGGGAGCAGAAAGTAAGTTGGACGCGAACCAATAAAACAAGTTGCTTTCGTCGGGTCTTCCAAAAGTCACGCACAAGCACGTTCAAGAAATTGCTATAGAATTTTTTTTTAAATTTTTTAAGCAAAAAAATTATGGTAAAAATGTTTTATTTCTAAGTTTTTTAAATAATTTAAATGTTAAATTATCTACTTTTACCAAAAAAAAAAAAAAAAAAAAAAAAAAAAATCGACGCTCGCTGGAGCAGGGATCGAACCCACCGACCTGGTTTTTTTACAAGAATTCATATCACAATTAAGTAGAATCTAATATTAATTCAATACCGAAAAATATCATTTTAATATGGTTTCTATAGTAAAATCGTCGATATTGCGCCACCTTAATTCAATGGTGTTCCATATTCAATCAAAATTTTTCTACGTTACTAGACTTTCGTTAACGTTTCACATCGAATCAATGTGGTTTTTATTGATTTTATGTAGTTTTTTCTCTGGGTGTATTCCTCATCGTGTTCAAATCGAATCACTTAGCTGCCCAAAATCTGCCGTATTCCACAATTAATGACTTTTTAAATTTCCTGATATAGCTCTTCGATAAACTGGTATATCTTTATTCGGAAATATCATCTGTACACTAAGGTGCTACTGAGCTCCTTCTGTAAATTTTTCTACGCTGCTGCTGCTGCTCCCGCTGAAGGCCTTCATCAAGAGTTGCACCAACAACATGCATATCATGCAAATTTAATGTGAGTGTGTTCCATGTAGATTTGCTTAGTTATATTACATTGTTGTGGAATTTTTTTGTGCCTATCCCTGAAAAGAAAAAGGAATTATTAAATTGCATCCAAAAAAAGAAAAAAAACAAAGAACCAGAGAATAAAACTTACCGTTATAAGCGTCCTCCACGCTATCTTTGGCAACATTTTTTTTTTGGGCCATTTCACAAGACACTTTAAATAGACGGCTTAAATTTCGATTCCAAGATGATGAATGCGATCTAATAAATATTGTAACATAATCAACGTGTACTACAGACGATTTTGTTTGTAACTTTTTGAAAAAAAAAGAAAACATTTTTTTCTTTAGTCGTTGTTTGTAAAACTGTAAAGGACTGAATTTCCGGCCTGGGTATAAAACTCAATGAGTTACCAGAATCCCGTTCCTAACAAAAATTATTTGAAAGAAAAACCCGCGGAGGACGTTATAAAAGTGTTTATTAATAGAAAAATACTACGCTTCTTTAAGGCGTATGAAGAAATTTTTTATATATTATAGATGCGTAAAATCTAATCTCAGGTTCGACTCAGTTTCCCGTTCCAACAGGGGTTGTTCACAAATATATTTTCTAGCACTCTGTAATGACGTCCCGTGGCCAACCCTCACTCCCAGTGTGTAGATGACGTAATACTACCTAACACTCTACAATGACGTCACGTCACACGGTCCCTCACTCACAGTGTCCAGATGGCGTAATGCTCCCTTAACTCTTGCGAAAACAATTTTACCTTTTCCCGATTACGCGACCCACTTATCCGTCACCTACGTCGTATACGTCGTTTGTTTTGGGCACTTGCCTTTTCAACACTCATGCACTTTCTGGAGTACTTAAACCTGGCGATTTGCGCTACCAAAAATACACTTTCACGATTCGCACCTGCACTTCCTGGAGTACTTAAATCTTTCGATTCCGCTACCAGAACACACGCTCTCAAATATTTGCACATGCACTTCCTGGAGTACTTGAATCTTTCGATTCCGCTACCAGAACACACGCTCTCAAATATTTGCACATGCACTTTCTGGAGTACTTAAATCTTTCGATTTCACTACCAGAAAGTACACTCTCACTATAACTTCTCCTTTCCGTGATTATTTCACTGCGTATTAATTTCCGACCGAAGTTTATACTCACTAAGTACTTACGGCCCAAACACGCGTTCTCGCCGATGCCTTTTTACTGCTGCTTTTCGTTTCTTTTCCGACCCGTCCGGTCTGTTCGCCGTCTGCCAAGGAAGTGACCGAGCTTACGATAAAGTCCTCTCGATAACAAAACTCGATCATTCTCCCGATAATTCGCTTCACACTTTCATACTCACGATTACCTTGCTTTCCCACTTTCACACACTCAATTACCCTGCTTTCACACTGCCTTGCTGTTTCCGTTTTACACGGGGCAACTTGTTTTCCGACTTTACTAACTGCCCTGCGGCCGTTGGAACGAATTTCCCATTCTTATCCTACTTAGTTTAATTAGTATTAAGTACTATGATTTTCTGGTTGTTACTTCACTTACTACTTACGGCTTACGTCTAATAAATTCAATTTTCATGGCTTTTCTTAAATGGTACTTACAACTACAAAACAAACTTTAATTCTTTCACAACGATAAAAAAAACCAAATTTTGGTGAAAACAAAATAATGAAAATAACAAATGAAACTCTAAATTCTCAATGCTGGTGAGGGGATTCCTCACACCCTCCCTCTACTTCGACGAGCGGGTGATCTTCACCGCTCCGTTCACCTTCTTCCGCAGGCGGTATAGGTAGGCGCCCGCTCTTCGGGCTATTCTCAACATTTTTGTAGCCCCCTTGGCTCGGTCAGGAGCTTGCTCAAAAGCCCTTCGTACCTTGGTTGGGCAGTCGGCCAAGGTGACGCACTCGGTCTCGCCGTCTTCGATATTCCCCTTAAATTCTTGAGACTCTTCTGGGGACTCGGGCCCACACAGGAAATCTGGGTGCGGTTCTTCCGCCAGGTACGTGGTAAGGAACTCTTCGATCCCTTCCAGATCGAGACTCACTGCGTCCAAGTCAATCCCGCACCCGTCTTCCACATGTAGGGTGGGCTGAAGAGACTTCGTCGGGGAATGTGTTGCTTGGCCATCTGCTGCGCTCGCGACCGTCGCGATATCATCACATTGCTCCTTGAGGAACCTTGTTCCGGCCCCACAACGACCTCTTCGACCACCTTCGACGTTAGGGCCCCGCGGACCATTTGATTTAGCGCTTGCTCCGCTGCCACCTCACTCCTGCACAAGTCCCCCCCAGGGTGCCTCCGGGGACTCCCTCGGTGCGTCGTACGACGGGGGCAAACCTTCCCTCGGCATCAGTCTCATAGCCCGGCGGTGGTCGCCACAAATGGTCGGTGAACCAGTAGCGTGTGGTCACCGTATATTCTGCGGCCACAAGTTTTCCGTCAGCCCATAATGATGCCAGATCTCCCGGTTGACGTTGGGCTCGAATGGTATATCTCGAATGAGTTGGGATCTCGTCATCCTCTTCCTCAACTTCACTTTCCGAAGATGGGTTGCTCTCGTTCGTCTCGGTCCTGTCAACACTATTTTCCCCTTTGACTCGTTCTCACTATCGCTGCTGATGGAGATAATCTCTTCGTCTTTTGCTTCGTCCGGTGCGCTCTCTTCCGGCCACTCCTTCTGGTTTACTCCATCCGTCTCCCTCGGGTATTCTTCCTGGACTTGGAGACGACTACAAAAAACTTCTTCTGTGCGACGTCCGTCTGGGTCTACCAGCGTGCCCGTCGCCGGCCGTGGGCGTCGTATCCTTCGGACCATTCTGTCCGGGTGGTCTGGCTGGTGTGACGTCTCTGAAACAATTCTTCATATCGCTCACGGCACTGAGCGGACGTTCGCGCGAACTTGGCTTCCCAACTCTCCATCCGTAACTCGAAAACCTGCTGGAAGTAACACAATTTAGTTCAAAGTACTATGGTTATGGCACTAGAGGATGAAAAGTGTAATGGGAAGAAAATAAAACGAAATTTCCCATGATAGTGTAAGGTTAAGTGGGCAACCCTAGAAATGGGTAGTTTTCAAAATGTTGAAAGAAATAAAAAAAATAAACAAAAATGGTAGTATAGTGATTCATTATTAACAAAAATATATTGTCTTCATTTTCCTGTGGTTAATTCATTCTTTACCCTCTGGCTCCAGAGCTTCTACCTCTTTTTGCCGTGCCGTCGACATTAAATCTCTTACTTCGCTCACATGGGCTCTTCGTGTACGCCGTGTGTTTTCGTCCTTCAGTTCGACAATCACGGGTGAAATGAAACGTTTGACCACATACGGTCCCTCGATTTTTGGTGCCAGTTTAGCATTAAACCCATCGGCTGCGCTGGAAAGATGGTGTGTCTTCGCCACGACGCTCTCCCCGATTTGTGGTTTCCATGCACGTCTCCGCAAATTATAATTCCGCGCTTGGTCTTGTGGGCTAGTTCCAAATTTCTTTTACCAGGCTGAATATCTCTCGCAACTTGACCGCCCTCTCTGTCGGTTCCGTTTTGGGATCATTATCACCCGTAGTGACTTCGCTGAAGAGTGTTCCCGGTAGCCTCAGTTCCCGACCTTGTACAATATATGCGGGACTGAAACCGGTTGCATCTGATGCGCTACGTTGATGGCCAACAACAACTCCGGAATGTGTGCATCCCAATTTCTCTGGTCGCCCTCGGCATACTGTGATATCATGGTTTTTAACGTCCGATTCGTCCTTTCCGTAGGATTTTCTTGCGGCGTATAGGGCGCTGTCAAGCGATGGACTGTGCCCCATTCCTTTAGGATCCTCTTAAACGCTCTGCTCGTAAATTGAGGGCCATTATCTGAGATCAGTATCTTGGGAGCCCCAAAACGACACAAAACTCGCTCTCTCAGGGCGCTTACGGTACCTTCTGCAGTAGCTCGTCTCATAGGAATTGCCTCCACCCATTTAGAAAACTTGTCTACTACCACAAAGAGAACAGTATGTCCTTTTCGGGAGCGGGGTAATGGCCCCACGAAATCCACACTAACCACCTCCCACGGGTCTGTAGGCATCAAAGTACACATTTTTCCGGCCGGTGGTTGTTGGCTACTCTTGTGCCGCTGACAGCTCGGACATTTACGCACGTAGTTCCGAATGTCACGAAAATTCCCGGCCAGTAGTATTGCCGACACACCCTGCGATGGTCTTTCGAACCCCCAGATGACCAGCGGTAACTGCGTCGTGGCATTCTTTCAGTACTCTCTCCGTAGTGGTCTTGGAACACATAACTTCCAGGCGCCTCCCGACTCTTCTAGTTCTGATGGCAAATGGCGATACAGCATACCGTTTTCCACCGCATACTCCGGGCACTTCTGTGGCTCCTTTTGCACCTTCTCCTTTAAGCGTTTCGTCCAGGCATCTTCCACCGGCTCGTTTGACAGGGTGAGACCTAAAGTTTCTACTGGATAACGAGATAAAGCATCTGCCAAAACATTAAGGTTACCTTTCCGATATTGTTATCGTATTGGAATTGTTGTAACTCTAAGGCCCACCGCGCGATCTACCAGACGGACTCTCTATAGAGTTAAGCCATTTTAGAGATAGGTGGTCGGTAATAATAGTGAACCTATATCCCTCCAGATATGGCCTAAACTTTCTGATGGCCCACACTATCGCCAAGCATTCTTTCTCCGTGACCGAATAGTTCTTTTCGGCCCGTTTAGGGACCGACTGGCGTAAGCTATGACATGTTCGTTCCCTGATATATTCTGTGTCAACACCGCCCCTATTCCTAAGTCACTAGCGTCTGTTTGTAAATAAAATCTTTTTGCAAAATTTGGACAAGCTAACACGGGAGCTTCGGTTAAGCGGGTTTTGAGCAAATCAAATGCCTTCTGTTGCTCTTCTCCCCACTTCCAACGCTCCCCTTTCTGCAAGAGGGGGTCAAAGGTTGCGTAATAATTGAAAACTTTGGGACAAACCGTCGGTACCAAGACACAATACCCAACACTCTACGCACGTCTCGCACATTCTCGGGGGCCCTAAGAGCCTGGATGGCTTCAATCTTAGCAGGATCTGTCCGAATACCTTCCTCACTGATAACGTGTCCTAGATATTTCAGTTCTTTCTGAAAGAAAACGCATTTATCCATATTAAGGCGTAGATTGGCGACTCGTAAATTCAAAGACTTCTTTCAAATTTCGTAAATGATCCTCTAAGTCACTCCCTATGACCACGATGTCATCTAAGTACGCAAACGCGAACGTGTCTAACTCTGGACCGATCACTGTATCTAACGCTCTTTGGAACGTCGCCGGGGCTGAGTGGAGACCAAACGGCATCACACGCCACTGAAATAATCCCCGACCTGGCACTGTAAAGGCGGTGTATTTCTTACTTTCAGCGGCCATGGGTATCTGCCAGTATCCATTTTTCAGGTCGAGCGTGGAAATATACTTGGCGTTCCTTAGTCGATCTAAAATATGATGGATACGTGGCAACGGATACGCGTCTGGAACCGAATGGGCGTTTATCTTCCTGAAATCTATGCAAAGCCGCCACGAATCGCATTTCTTTTTACTAGTACTATAGGCGAGCTGTACGGGCTACTGGATGGCTCTATACACCCCTTCTCCAATAACTGATCGATTTGCTCATTTATTGCCTTTTGTTTGACCGGATTGTACGTGTAGTACCTTTGTTTGATCGGAGTATCGTCTTTCATCACAATCCTATGTGTAGCTATGTGAGACACTCCCGTGAGATTGTCAAATAACCCTAGTTCTTCATCTAAAAATCTTTTCACCGCTCTTCCGTAGGCATCGCGTCACTGGTGTTGGCATTGCAATGCTGTGTAAAAAAGGCGATACGGGTTGGGGAAATCGCAAGTCGCTCTGACCCAATTGCTATTTCGGCTCTGACAGCGGACAGAAAATCCATACCAAGGATAACTTCATCGAGCGCCTCGGGCATCACAAGTACCTTAAGAATGGTCACGGCGTGCCCTACTCTGACTTCTACTCTAAGTGCCTCATCTACCGGGGTCGGGGTCCTATCTGCTAAGCGAACGGTCACTTCTGCCGCCTCGGAATTTCTCTGGTTCCGCAACCGTTCCGCTACCTGAGACCGAATAAAACTACGTGTACCCCAGTGTCTATGATCGCCTGGAAAAACTGCCCGTCAATCAGAACTTGAGCTTGTATGCGCCTCCCGTCGGTGGATAAAAATCTTATTACTTCTTCGCGGCCGGGGTTCTTGACGGATCGCTCAGACCCTCCCGGTGGATCTGGCGATCTTCCCCGTTTCCCTGTCCGCAACACTCTTTTGTCATTCTATTTCTAATTCCGCATACCCAGCAAAATATGAAACGTTTATTTCGACACCCTCTAGCGAAATGGCCACTTTGACCGCACCTACGACAGGCATTCCGAACGTCAATGGGATCTGACGGCTCATTCTCTGCCTGGGCAAACGTTACGTGCTTCTTCGGTGGAGTCAACAGCGGTTTTAACATCGGAGAACCTGGGGCTACGTCCTCTTGGATTCTCTCCCATTCACCTGCTATGTTAATGAACTCCGCAAAGTTTTTGGAACTCGTGCCTTTTTACATAGAGACGTAGGCCAGACAGACTATTTTCATACACCCAATCCAGTTTTTCCCTTTCTGCCCAAGTCGTCATCTTCATCATATGCCTAAGGGCAATCACATAATCCGTGAATTTCTCTTCGTTAGCTTGTTTGCGGTGTTTGATCTTCTCTTCCAACCTTTGGAGGAAACGTGGTGGCATAAAAATGGTCAACAGGTCCCGTTTAAACTCACTCCAACGCTCAAATTTTTCTCCACTTCGGAACCACATTAACGCTTTCCCAGACAACAATTCGGGAAGAGCCTTTACAAGCAGATCGGTATGAAATCCATAAGCTTCGGCTAACTCCTCTACTCTTTCTATGAAATCTAGCGGCTCGCTACTGCCATCATATTTTACGGACCACTTGCGGACTTGTTCAATTACAGACGCGTGACCGGGCAACCGCGGTAACATCGGTACGGGGGCAACTATTGGGACCACTGTTTCTACGCTAGCGTCTGAATCAACTACGTCAGGGGGTATTGGGGAAATACTCCTCGAAAACCGGGCTTCGACTTCGCTAAGTCTCATTATTGCCCTCTCATCGTGATCGGAATCACTTATGAAAGTTGAAAACCTCTGTCTAAGCGTATCTAAGGTACCCATTGTATCTAACCCAAACTCCTCCATAAGCTTGACAAGCTCTTCCTTACGCACTCTGTAGATCCACCCAATTTTTAATTTCCGTCTCGGTTTGGGCACACTGCCGCTCGCTTTAGCCTGACCATGCGGTGGTTGTAAACCTACGTTACTGCACCCTTGACCGGAATCTCGGCTAGAATTTTCTCCGGTATTTTCTGTATTGCGCCTCCTTCGGGTCCCTGCTCGGGCGCCATTGTAAAGGACTGAATTTCCGGCCTGGGTATAAAACTCAGTGAGTTACCAGAATCCCGTTCCTAACAAAAATTTATTTGAAAGAAAACCCGCGGAGGACGTTATAAAAGCTGTTTATTAATAGAAAAATACTACCTTCTTAAGGCGTATGAAGAAAATTTTATATATATATAGATGCGTAAAATCTAATCTCAGGTTCGACTCAGTTTCCCGTTCCAACAGGGTTGTTCACAATTATATTTTCTAGCACTCTGTAATGACGTCCCGTGGCCAACCCTCACTCCCAGTGTGTAGATGACGTAATACTACCTAACACTCTACAATGACGTCACGTCACACGGTCCCTCACTCACAGTGTCCAGATGGCGTAATGCTCCCTTAACTCTTGCGAAAACAATTTTTACCTTTTCCCGATTACGCGACCCACTTTTCCGTCACCTACGTCGTATACGCGTTTGTTTTGGGCACTTGCCTTTTCAACACTCATGCACTTTCTGGAGTACTTAAACCTGGCGATTTGCGCTACCAGAAAATACACTTTCACGATTCGCACCTGCACTTCCTGGAAAACTTAAATCTTTCGATTCCGCTACCAGAACACACGCTCTCAAATATTTGCACATGCACTTCCTGGAGTACTTGAATCTTTCGATTCCGCTACCAGAACACACCTCTCAAATATTTGCACATGCACTTTCTGGAGTACTTAAATCTTTCGATTTCACTACCAGAAAGTACACTCTCACTATAACTTCTCCTTTCCGTGATTATTTCACTGCGTATTAATTTCCGACCGAAGTTTATACTCACTAAGTACTTACGGCCCAAACACGCGTTCTCGCCGATGCCTTTTTACTGCTGCTTTGCGTTTCTTTTCCGACCCGTCCGGTCTGTTCGCCGTCTGCAAGGAAGTGACCGAGTTACATAAAGTCCTCTCGATAACAAAACTCGATCATTCTCCCGATAATTCGCTTCACACTTTCATACTCACGATTACCTTGCTTTCCCACTTTCACACACTCAATTTACCCTGCTTTCACACTGCCTTGCTGTTTCCGTTTTACACGGGGAAACTTGTTTTCCGACTTTACTAACTGCCCTGCGGCCGTTGGAACGAATTTCCCATTCTTATCCTACTTAGTTTAATTAGTATTAAGTACTATGATTTTCTGGTTGTTACTTCACTTATACTTACTAAAAACCAATTCTGGTGAAAACAAAATAATGAAAATAACAAATGAAAACTCTAAATTCTCTGTGGTGAGGGGATTCCTCACAAAACAAACAAAAAACAAGTTAGGGTGTTATAGTCAGGCGGCCCCGACAATGATACCCGACACAGACACACATGTCAAAAAAATTTTTAATATCAAGAGGTGTTTAGATCATAAGGGGCCCCATTTACCGACTTTTGATTGATTTCTCTATGAAAACTGCCCCTTTGCCCACGCCCACTTTTCCAATATTTGTTAAACTATAATCTAGGAGT
>JAIPUU010001389.1:0-28173 GCA_020466095.1 Chlorops oryzae
CCAACCAAAATCCAAATGGACACGGAAGCAACGAAATTTCGAGGTTGGCGACATCGTCGTGTTAAAGGAACCAAATCTTCGTCCATCGAAATGGTTATTGGGTAAAATCATTGAAACACACCCAGGTTCTGACGATCAGGTTCGGGTTGTCACCATCAAGACTGAAAAGGGGTGCTACAAACGCCCTGTTACAAAAATTGCCCTGCTGCCCGTTGGCTGAAATGTTCTTTCAGGGCTGGCGGTATGATTTGGAACACAACCAGTTACTCGAAAGGCTGGTTACAGCTTCGATATTCTATTTTAGTTTTCATTTTCAGTTTTCTTCTTTTATATATCGATAACAATATTTTTACACATCTCAACAACTTTCTGTAATTCACTCATCTCTAGTCTTTTGTTTTGTTTTTATAAGAAATACAGTCCAATATAAGAAGTAAAGTTAAAAGCCAATCTTCACCGTAAATTCACTTAAAATACTTGGTTTGACCATCCACAATAAATACAAATGGAACACTCACATAAATAACATACTACCAGCCCTATTCAAAAAACTGGACATAATCCAATGTCTAGCTGCCCCAAAATTTTACTGCAACACAACCACCCTCCTCACCTTAACAAAAACTGTACTAATATCAAAAATTGATTACGGACTATTCATATACGGATACACATCAAAAACCTTCCTAAATAAACTAAAATCCAAGCTCAACACAGCCATTCGCCTCTCACTTGGGGCTTATAGAACCACTCCAATAAACAACATGCTATATGAAGCCAACATCCCAAATATAGAACTTAAACGTGATCATCTAACAGCAAAACTTTATAAAGACACCCTTTATTGCGCAGAGACACCCTTATACAAAGTAATAAAGCACCCCAAACCTAGGAAAAAACTAATTTCCTCATTAGACCGGGTGATACAATTATCAAAAACAAATCACATTCCTTACCTACCAATAAAGCCACAAAAAATCCAACCTCCATGGCTACTACCCCAAAATATCATAGACACTACCGTCAGAACCTACAGTAATTAACATACACAGAAATATACAATAAACTTTTCGCACATATTAAAAATCAACATAAAAACCACACATTTCTCTACACCGACGGATCTAAAAAAACGAAAACATAACATTCGCCATCACCACAGAAACTGAAGTCCTAAGATATGGAAGCTTGCCTCCGTACTCATCAGTACTATCAGCGGAAATAACTGCCATCTTAAAAGCCATTGAAATTGCAAGGACAAGAAGGGGCAAAGTTACCATATGCTTTGCCTCCTTATCAGCAATAGACTCCATTACAAACACAAATAACAAGAACATACTCCCCAAAACAATAAGATCACTTCTCACTAAATTAGCACCCAAAATAAAACTTCTTTGGATACCTGGACACTCAAACATAAAAGGCAATGAACTAGCCGACCAAACAGCCAAGTTCACTCTCACCGTCCCACTAATACACACCACTGACGCTAATACCACAGATATCAACAAATACCTAAAAAAACAACTTTCACAAAAACAAAACAACACTATCGCACACTGCAGTGAGTGGTACAAAAATATAAACCAAAACAAAATAAACATACACAACTGTTCCAAAACCTCCCTAAAAGACCTCAACAGAATCGAACAAAGAAAATTTATCAGACTACGACTAGGACACACCAAACTCACGCACCAACACTATCTAGACCCCAATACTCCCGTATCCTGCCCCATCTGCCTTACCCCTGATAGAATCAGCATCGAACATATCCTTCTAAATTGTTCTGCTCTCACACACCAGAAGTCAAACATATTCCACAACACAGACCCTATGGACTGCCTCACCAACCCCAATATAGAAAACATAAAAAACCTTTTCCAATACCTTAAATTAACCAAAATACTACATCATCTATAAAAGCGTTCACATACATACGTCCAAATAATTTATCTAATAAATTAATCAATTATGTAAATATAGTAAGTTATTCTCACACATTGACATAGCCATATCCCAACAAGTACAGTAGGGCGATTCGACCAGCAATAAGTCAAATTGACCTATTTAGGTTGAAATTACCCTATTCCTGATCTATTTTCCGGCCTTAAATATGACCTAACTTTAAAGTCCGTTTCGAAGGTCCAAATTATCTTTATTCGACCTATTTCATGACTTCAAAGTCGTTTCGACTAACAAGTCGATTTTTGGTCGAAAAGAGGTAAAAATGCCCTATTTTGTGACTTAATATTGACTTGACTTTGACTTCCAAATTATGTAGTTTTTCAAGGCAAACCGACCAATTTTTCGACTAATAGGGCATTTACATATACGTTTTAGCGCTACTCGTTTAAGCTAAAACGACTAAGTCAAAACGGGGCGTTTACATATGCGCATGTCGTTTTGTTATTTTGTGGTTATCTTTTGTTTGCTCAACACGTGAAATATGAGTAAATATTATAATTTAGAAAAGAAGAAATTATTGAAAGTGCGTTAATTTTCTACATTGGTTGTGGAAACAACCTCACAATTTTTAAGTTAGAAATTTCAATTACCATATGCTTTGCATTTTTATAGTGATGACACTCAGATTTCGATATTTTTATCAGCTATAACCAGGATTTATCTTGTTTAGCTACTTGTTTTAAATTAAAACAGGAAAGTTTCTCGTTTTAGTTTTGTATGATAAAACGGGAAAAATCTAAGTTGTTTTAGTGCTAAAACGGGCAAAGTTGCTAAAACGCGAATTAAACGGCATATGTAAACGGCCTATAAAGTTCGACTTTAAAGTCCGTTTGACTTATAGGACGAAATAGGGTCAAAAGTTAACTTATTTTGTTGCATGCTTCGACTTCAAAGTCGAGCGGACTTGATTTTAGGACTTCATAGTCGGTTTGACTTTAAAGTCGAAATAGGTCAGATAGCTAAAAATTTGATGACCCATTTCGACCTAAAATGCTTTGTTTATCATTGTAACTCGCACACTCTCGATATTGTCAGAAGTCCGCACGTTCGCAGTTCGCAAAACTAAAATATTTATACGGCCTAGATGAGCGCCCTTGTTGGCGATTTTGTATGGGATTTTTTTAAATCTGTGTAATCTGAGTGAAATTAGTAAAACGTAAAATTTTTTACGACATTTGACAGTCTTACTAACTTCACTAAACTTGCACGGTGTAAATGTGTTTGAATGAGGACCCTTAATAAAAATTTTAGCCCCTAAAAATTACGTTGAAATCTTTTCTACCCCACATTTCCCCTAGACGCTTGGGACACATTGAAACATTTCGATAACGAAAAACTTGTTTGTGAGCGAGATACTTACGGGGAAGAGATAGAAAAGCACCTCGCTCTCTTCCCCGTGCGCCTTCGCTATGAAGCAAAATGTTTTTCTATCGAAATGATTCACTGTGTCAATCTCGTCCTAGGCTAGCAATTCCCCTAAATTTAGGAGAGATTCCCCTAAACTGGCAGCACTGACAGCAAACAGGTGTGTATTATCATATTTCATTGAGGGATGACGTCGGTAGGTTGCAGTGGCAGCTGTTGCTCACGTAGGCACTGTAGGTAGACCCATTGTGATACCACAAGAATGACACGACTTACCCCTTGGTATTTAGTGAGGAAGCCAATTAGACCTCCGAATGAACCGAGCGATGTCTCCGACTCTGATTTCAGAGAGCCCGGTGAGGCTGGTGAAGAAGGAGTACCCTAATGAGGATAATCTACTTCTAGACAGGGCCGGGCATTGACACATGAGGTGAAGGATAGATTCTTCCTCCTTCTCTGAGCGGCAGCTTCGGCAAAAATCATTGCATGGAACACCAAGTCTTGTTGCATGTCTGCCGAAAAGGCAGTGACCGGTGATTATTGAAACCGTTTGGTAAATGGAGATGCTGCTTAATCCTACTAGTTCCCTGGAACGTCTCTCATTCAAAGACGGCCAGATTTGTCTAGTAACCCTGCAGGAGTCTTCTGCAACCCAGCGTTCGTTCGCCAGGTTGAGATACCTTTGTTTTATAATCAGTTTCACTGTTGCCAGTGGAACCCCTATATTGGAAAAGGAGACATCTGAAAGCAATGTACCCATCTTAGCAAGTTCATCTGCCTCGCAATTTCCTTCTATGTCCCTGTGTCCCGGTACCCAGAAGATCGATACCGTTGAATGTTCCGCTATCTCGTTAAGAGATATCCGGCATTCATGGACAAGCTTGGATGTGGATTCGACCGCATCGAAGGACTTGACAGCCGCCTGGCTGTCAGTGAAAATGTAAATATTCCTGCCAAATATTTCATTACACTTGAGCCACTTGGCGGCACGGTTAATGGCCATGACCTCTGCTTGAAAAACACTGCAGTGATCTGGCAGGCGAAGGGCTAGCTTAAGGTTTAAGCTGCTGGAATAAATACCGCATCCTACCCTTGAATCGAGTTTGGAGCCGTCGGTATATATTTGAATAGAATTCCGACTGATACTTATGCCTTCGCACCACTCCGCCCTGCTCGGTACGCAAGTAGTGTACCTGCATTCGAAGCAGAGCGAGGGGGTGCGGTAGTCGACATCTGTCGGGATTAGGAAGTCCTTTGTAAGGATTTGGGAGTGCCCAACATCAGTCCTCGTCCAACAACTGATCGCGTTCAGTCGCACAGCTGCGATCTTTGCCTGTTGTTTGATCAGAAGTGATGTTGGGACCCAACACAGGAGTGTGTATAGTGCCTTGGTAGGTGTGGTCCTTAGCGCCCTTGTTATTAATAGAGCGGACTGTCTCCTGACCTTGTCCAGATCTCTCAGATAGGAAGATTTCTCAGTAACTAGCCACCAAAAGGTTGAGCCATAGAGAAGAATAGGTTGAACTACTGCTTGGTATAGCCACAGTAGAGACTTGGGGGTTAGACCCCATTTTGCACCTATTGCTCTTTTACAGCAGTATAGGGCGCATAGTGCTTTTTTTCGCTCTCTCCCTGGTATTCTCTTTCCATAGAAGCTTAGAGTCAAGTAAAAGCCCCAAGTACTTGACTTGGTTGCTTAGTCGTAGAGTAACCCCATTGAGTTTTGGTAGGTTAAACGATGGGATCTTGTACCTCCTTGTGAAGAGCACAAGTTCAGTTTTGCTGGGGTTTATCCCCAACCCACACTCTCCACTCCAGCGGCAGAGTGTTTTCAGATGTTGAGACATCATGGTTGAGATGACATCTAGATGTTTACCCGAAACGGATATAGCGATGTCGTCTGCATACGCTATAACATTGCATCCGATGGCATCAAGCTCAGTGAGCAGGGAATTAACAACCAGATTCCAGAGAAGGGGAGAGAGGACACCACCTTGGGGTGTTCCTCTTACCACCTTTCTGCTGAGTTGTTCATTACCAAGTGACGAGGTAATCCTCCTGTCCGTGAGTAGGCTACCCACTAAGTAAATGATGTTGCTGTCGACTCCCAAATGGGACAGAGCTAACGTCACAGCTTGTGGGCAGACGTTATTGAAGGCTCCTTCTATATCTAGAAACGCCGTGAGAGTGTACTCCTTATAGGAGAGATACTTTTCAATCTGTTGTATCAGTTTGTGCAGTGCTGTCTCTACCGACTTGCCCTTGTTGTAGGCATGCTGAGAGGCAGATAGTCTATCGATATCGATTGTATCTCTTATGAAGTAGCCTATGATTCTTTCGAAAGTTTTTCAGGAGAAAGGATGATAGGCTTATGGGACGGAAGTCCTTTGGTTTTGTGTGGCTTGCTTTGCCCGCCTTGGGGATAAAGATTACCCGGTACTCCCGCCATTTGCCTGGAATATAGGAGAATCTCAAGCAAGCATTAAAAATCTCTGTAAGCCATGGAATTGCCCACACTGACGAGCGTTGCAGGTCAGCGGGGACTATACCGTCTGGGCCAGGAGATTTGAATGGGGCGAAGGATTTAATTGCCCAATTTATTTGATTATGTCTTATCCTCCGTGGGGAGTGATAAGAGGGTGTGAAGATGAGAGGAGGTCCTCTATCGGAACCTGAGTAGCTTCCTGGGAAGTGAGTGTCGAGGAGAACTTCCAGTGTTTCCGCTGGGGTATCGGTCCAATATCCGTTATCCCTTTGAACGCATCCTGGGTACCTCGGTGAGGAGCTGAGGATTTTGCGAAGACGATTCGTTTCAGAGATTCCTTCTATGTTATCACAGAAAGCTCTCCATGACGCTCGTTTCGCTTTCCTTACAGCATATTTGAAGTTGCGGAGGCTCTCCTTGTAGGGTTGCCATTCCGATGTTAATTTCGCTTCGTTGAAGTGTTTTCTACAATTCTTCCTTAGGGTCGCAATATCTGCATTCCACCAAGGAGGTTTAGGCTTACCCCGAAATTTCATTGGGTTATATGCAAATTTTGCTGCAGCCTCGTAGGCCGCTGTGAAGGTTCTAACTGCACTATCTAAGCTTCTAATGCTCTGGATAGGTGCAGGAGCCCTTTCCAGTTTTAGTTCTAGGAAGGAATTAAACTTCTCCCAGTCCGTGTTCCTCCTATTCTCGTACCTTGTAGTAGCTTTCAAGTCTAAGCCTGCAACTACAAAGGTGATGTATCTATGGTCCGACAGCGAGCAGTCCGAGGACACTTTCCACTGTTGGACCATACATGACGACCTCTCACTGACTAATGTGAGGTCTATGACCTCCCTACGATTTGAGGTGATAAAGGTAGGCTCTTCACCTACGTTCGCTATGGTAAGCTTGTTACATAATATGTAATCAAAAAGTGACTCACCCCTCTCATTAGTATCCGTGCTACCCCACACCTGGTGATGTGAGTTGGCGTCCGTTCCTATGATTATAGGGATGTGCTTTCGGTTGGCCTCCGACGTCAAAGCCCTTTGAAGGTTGCTTGGTGGGTTAGGCCCCTGATCATGCGCCATGTAACATGACGCAATCCATACTGGCAAGCCCTTTATTCCGACCGCTATGCTTGCGTTGTCGTTATCGCAGAACCTGTTGAGGGATGACGTCACTGTAGCGGATTTTCATACGAAAATGTAGCTGAGAAATAATTGTTTTTAAACATCATACAAACATGATTACTTTCTACTAAAAAAAATCTATTAGATTTTTAATTGGCTGCGTAAATTTTACTCTGTACGTTGGATATCTTTATCATTTCCATTTTTTTTTTAAATAAAACAGAATTTAGAATCACAATCCCTAAATTACCGAAATTTTTTTCGATTTAAAGTTACTTCGATCTCCCTCTAAAGATAGAATGAGTGAAGAATTGCTTGGCCAGTCTTTTAACTATTACGCCATCACTAATTAATTAACTGTTTTTCAGTGTCTTTTCCCTTTGTTTTGCTTTCAGTTAAGCTGTATCCAAATTTAAGTTTAAATTTTCATTTTATTTGACTGGCACAATTTACTTCTTTGAGCAATAAATATTTTATTTTTTTTTAACGTTTTATAATTTATTGGATCACTCTCCAAGATAGGAGTCTAGCAATAAGTTTTTAAATCTTACACCTAATTTGACAATATTAGAAATCACAAAGCATTTTCTTAATTGAAAACTTTATGACTTAGTAATTAGTTCATTGCGGGCCTCGGATACCGAAAACTAGGCTTTGCTGATGTGTGAAGAAACACGTGTAATATTGGCGGTGCGGAAATGAATATTTAAGCAGCTAGGCTGTGCGTGGATTGCAAGGGTGTATGGAGTGCACCCACCGAGATGACGATCAGCTAGGAAAGCTGAGTATATGAATCTGCGTGGATTGCAAGGGTGCATGGAGTGCACCCACCGAGATGACGATCAGCTAGGAAAGCTGAGTTTATGAATGTGCGTGGATTGCAAGGGTACATGGAGTGCACCCACCGAGATGACGATCAGCTAGGAAAGCTGAGTTTATGAATGTGCGTGGATCGCAAGGGTGCATGGAGTGCACCCACCGAGTTGACGATCAGCTAGGAAAGCTGAGTTGATGGATGTGCATGGATTGCACTTGCTGTTGTAGAACGATTTATAATTGCTGGCCGTCATTTATTTTCAATCTCGAAGAGTACGATGTGTTCGATAATCCACGGGCAAGTGGATTTATATGTCTGCGCAATTTATTGAAGTATTTCTCTTTGATATTGGTGAACTCTGTTTTAACCAGTTCTACGTTGAGCTCTTTATGGATCCGTTCATTCGAAACAAACCAAGGAGCTCCTGTTATAGTCCTTAGGATCTTGGACAGTGCTCTTTCCAGGATTTCTATATTCGAAGAGCTGGCATTTCCATACAATTGTAAACCATACGTCCATATTGGTTTTATAACTTGGTTGTATAGAAGGATTTTATATTCAAGCTTTAGAGGAGAGCGGCTATTTAATAACCAGTGCAGGCTGTTGGCTTTAGGCTTCATTTGGGTTCTCTTGGCTTCAATATGCTTACGCCATGTCAGTCTTTTGTCCAAATGAATACCGAGATATGTGACTTCCTCACACTGTGGGATGCGTACATTATTAAGGAAAACGTCTGGAGAAGCTTTTCTATTGAGCGTGAAATTAATGTGTTGACATTTAGGCTCATTAATTTCGATTCGCTATTTAGATAACCAGCTTTGGATTTCGCTCAAATGATCTTGGAGCTGAGAAGTTGCGATACTTATGTCCTTGTGCCGACTAAGTACCGCTGTGTCATCAGCAAATATTGAAATCAATATTCTATCGTTATTTGGAATATCTGCTGTGTATACAAGGTAAAGAAAAGGCCCAACAACACTCCCTTGGGGACTCCCGCATTTATTTGAAAGGTTTTAGTAATAAATGAGTTATGTCTTACTTGAAACGTTCTATGTTTTAAGTATGACTCAAGGATCGCGTGAAAATTAAAGGGAAGTAATCTTCTGATTTTGTATAACAGTCCATCATGCCAAACTTTATCGAACGCTTGTTGCACATCAAGGAATACTGCAGAGCAGTACTCCCGATTTTCATAGGCAAGTCTTATTTCATTTGTAATCCGATTTACCTGTTCAATAGTACTGTGTTGTTTTCTAAACCCGAATTGATGTGGAGGGATAATGTTCTGCTCTGGCAGATAAGGTGTTAATTTAGCTATTAGTAACTTTTCAAATAATTTTGAGAGACATGGCAGGAGGCTAATTGGTCTGTAAGAGGATGTTTGGGTAGGATCTTTTCCTGGCTTACGCACAATTTTAAAAACCGACCGTTTCCAATCTTTTGGGAAGTAGCTGAATTCAATAATTGCATTAAATAAGACTGTTAAATAAATATAAATTTATGAAAGAAACACTTATGTGACGTCAGCATCTAGCAAAACAAAGAAAGGGTTCTGATTGCGCTATCACAGCATATGCCATATGGCGTGAAGTACCCAATGTTAGTATCTGTGTGTGAAATATCAAGTCGGATTATTTACTTTCAGGTCGGTTTTAAGTCAAAATGCCCTAATAGATCGATAAGACTTCAAAATGCCCTAATTGGTCGAAATTACCTATTAGGGCTAAAATAGGTAATAAATGACCTAATAGGGCTATTTCAGGTCGAAAAGCGCTAATAGGGCATTTTAGATCAGAATTTATTATGACCTTAAAGTCGAAAATACCTAATTAAGGAATTTCGACTTATAGGTCGAGGCATCAAAGTCGATTTTACCTATTTGGTCGGAAAAATAGGTAATTTCGACTTTAAGGTCGAATTTTATGCTTCGGCATCTTTGTTCGCACTACAGCTTCGTTTCAGTCAGCTTTTTGTATGTGAAAATATATTTAATGAAGAAAATTTTATTTTATCTTTCTTCATTGAAAAGACCCGTGAAAAGATAAGAGGTAGAAGGAACGCTTTTACCATAAATCTTGCCTGGCATACGTGTTTCGTTTTTTGCAATCGAAAAATATGTTTCCATAAAGTCTCTATTTTATTTGTATTTTATTAAATAGAACATATTTCGTTGAAAATATTTTATTCATTTTACGATAAGTTCATGTGAATAAGTACGAAATAATCGATGCATATGTCGCTCTCTTTGTCTCTCGCAAACTTCTTTTTACTCATAAGTCCAATTAGGTCGAGAATTGGTCATTTCGACGTCGTACGGACTTCTTTTCGACTAATATTTGGTAAAACGGACTTCTTTTCGCCCTGACTTTGAAGTCGAAATGCCCTATTATGCCCTATTATTACTTCCAATCGACTTCCATTTTATTCCCCACTTACGTCGAATCGACGTAATTTCGACCTAATCAGGTCAAGTCGGAAAGTCTTTCTTACCTAAAAAGAGGTCGAACGGACCTCTTTTCGACCTATTTTGTTAGTTGGGTAGGCCTCAGCAGCCAGCGCTATAAATAAAATAAGTTAGTATAGTTTTGTAAACTCTCCTAACTTTAATAATAAATAAAAAAAATAAGTGTACATTTGCATATTCCTTTCTAGGCAAGTAGTATTTTTTTACATTCCTCTTCCGTATACCTTAACGTGAAAATACAAAACAAAAATTTGGACATGAATATGGCTTAGGGCTGGAGCGCATTCTATGAAAATAAAAGACATTTAAAGGTCTTTTGTTAAAAAAAAGTTTCAAACCGACAGCTTTAAGCTTTTCAAGAAGTTGAAAGCGATAACACAAGTAGAAAGAACGGGATCACTTGAATCAAACGAATACTCTGCACGTGTGGGAGTGAGATGACTACTGTTATACGTTTCTGAATTTGGTTTCTAATGCGCCTGACCGAGTTGCTATTTGATGAAAACTATAATATGGTTTAAGTTGTTTCATAGCTAGGCTATTAACAAAGGCTGCTAAAATCCCTTCTAATGTGCTTAGTCGTCGTTCATACTATGCGACAAGACAAGCGAGAGACACGGTGAATTCTCTTTTGGTGTCTTATTCGTGTTCATATTAGTAAAAATTGTCTCTGCGACATTTGAAGAAGAAGAAGAAACTGGTTTTATACAGAAAAAATATTTTGAAATACCTACAATCTGAATTAAAAATCCCCTACGCTCTTGAAATAAGATAAATATATTATTATCACGGTTTTCGACAAAATATGTTGGTGCAAAGGTCGTCTGTTGAAAAAGTGTCCACTATTCTCTAAAATTTTTCGTATTCAATACTTCTAAGTTAGCGTTTTAAAATATTTCAGAAATCTGTAAATATGCTTCTTCATAAGAAAAGAATTACCCAAATATGGCAACACTATTTTTATGATGAGAAGCAAAAGCACAAAGCATGTTGCCGAGTACGTAAGACACGTACCCCTCTCTCTACCCCGAACGTTCCTTGCATACAACCACCGTGTCGCTCGCTTGTCTTGTCGCATAATATGAACGACGACTTACAGAATTGCACCATGTGACATCATCATTGCACCATGTACCATATGGTCTAAGCACGGGACATAAAAAGCGCACATGTCCGCTTAAAAGCGGACGTCTGGTAACTCAAATTAGATGAAAGTCAAATAGCCAACCGTATCAAGAACCGTGCGCTATTAAATATCTTTTCGACTGGAGGACAGACCCTTCATTTCCCCACACGTGCAGTACTGAGGGAAATGTGTCGGTATGAAGGGAACAGAAATCGAATCGTTTTGATTTTTCTATTTATAAAGCAAAAGTGACAACATTATAACTTCAGTATTATTAATCTTTTTATTAGATATTTTGTACAAATAGCCAATTGTGTAGCAAAATTTTTGCAAAATAAAATTTACAAAATTCTTTCTTTTATTCTTTAAAACCTCCATCAATATTGCCGATAAAAGCCAATACACCTTTCAATTTAAAAATAAAGTTATCTTTAAAAAAAATTTGTAAAAACCAATCTGAATTCGATCGCTTTGTTAAAATAAACAATGCTTAGTTCAACGAAAACTCCAATAACCCTGTATGGAATTTTAAATGTATCTTTGACTGCGGCTATAACAGGTCAGTTATATTAACTTGTTATGTATTTAAAAAAATCGTTTTTATCTATCTGCGTAACAACTTAAAACTAAATAAAAATTAAAGGCGTGTTTACCAAGCGGAATCAATTAAAGGCTTATCTCGAAAAACTAGATTCGTATTTTTTCACAACTGTTTTTTTTTAATTAACGAAAAACTGGTTTTAGTTAAAATATCACACGTTTTTCGCGACAAGCTTTCAATTAATTTTTGCATACAGCAAGACCTCAACATTAATTTTAGTATTGATGGAACATCGCTTTTCCTTCTGAAAAAATGTGAACCAATCATTCCCTCTAAGCGCGTAATGTGCGTAATGCCTAAAGTTTGGACTCCTAGTAGACCTTATTTCTTGATAGCCCACTCCGCCTGTTGAGAATTTAATCATACTACCTTTCCTTTTTCTATTCGTTTGTTTAAAAATCAATGTTCTAAAAGAATTTTGAATTGAAGGAAACAAGAAAAAGTTGGGAAATATTTCGACTTGGAAAAAAAAAAACTATTTTAATTTGAAGCCTTTTTTTTATAAATAAAAAATAAACGCTCTCAAAAAAATAGCTCTTTGTTGTCCTAAACTCTGGCTCGAAGGATTCGAACCAGAAGGTTTAAAGATAATTTCCAACATCCTTCAAATTAAAATAAAAAGAAAGAAATCCTATGTAAGAACGGTCCTTAATCTTTAAAAAAAAAAAAAAATGATGCGAACGCCGCCAATGAAGAAAAAATCGAAAAAAGGACGTGTTGGTGCGAATCCCAAAACAAGCTGTGGTATGTGCGAGGCAAAGGATACCTCAGAAATGGTCCAATGCGATAAGTGCAACGTCTGGTTCCATTTTTCCTGTGCTGGAGTAACTCAGTCCATCGAAAGTCAAGAGTGGCTATGCAGCAAATGTAAACTCACCAAGGATAACAGTGAAAAGGCTCTGTCCGTTGGCTCTCGTATCTCAAGACGCAGCATCAATTTGGAGCTTCAACAACTCGAGGAGGAAAAGGCTCTAGAAGCTCGGTTCCTCCAAAGAAAATTTGAAATCCTGGCAATGTCAGAGGATGGAGTGGCAAGTGGTCGAAGCACAAGTAACCAAACGAAGAAGTGGGTTGACGCTGTCGCACCTTGCGTTCCGCATGCAGAACACAATGAAGGTGCTGTAGCTGGGAGAACTTCAGAGGAGGAGTCTGGCTTAACGCGCGGCCAACTTTCTGCGCGGCATTCCTTTTCAAAGGACCTGCCAATTTTCAGTGGCAAACCTGAGGAATGGCCAATATTTTTTAGCGCGTTCGAGGAAAGTACTCGTCTTTGCGGATTTTCTAAATCTGAAAATTTGTTGAGATTACAGAAATGCCTCAAGGGAAAGGCGTTTGAAGTGGTGAGTAGCCATCTTCTGCTTCCAAACAATGTACCGGAAATCATCAGTATACTAAAAATGATGTTTGGCCGCCCCGAGATAATAATTAACGCCTTATTACAAAAAATTCGCTGCGAGCCCCCGCCAAAGGCCGACAGATTGGACAGTCTCGTGAGCTATTCAATTTCAGTCCGCAACCTTTGTTCGTCTCTAGAAGCTTCTGGTTTAAACAATCATAAGCATAATCCACTACTGCTTCAAGAACTCGTAGACAAGCTACCCCCACAAACAAAACTAAACTGGGCTATGTACTGCGTAGGCAGTAATCCGGATATCTCTAGTTTTTCTATGTGGTTATTTGATATCGCTGAAGCAATAGTGAAGATTACTCCAAATATGGGTTCCATCAAAATAACCGGGAACGTAAATGCCCACGAAAGGGAAGACACTTCACATGTTAAACGGTACTGTCCGGTCTGCAACAATAACCATAAAATTGAAAACTGTGAAAAATTTTCAAAAATGAAGTTATCGGAACGTTGGGATCATGTACGTCAGTGCAAATTGTGTCGGTTGTGCCTCAAACAACATGGAAACTTCCGTTGCTCTGATGCAAAATGCCCCATTGAAGGATGTGATGCCAGGCATCACAAGCTACTGCATAAATTTCAAATGAAGACCAATGTTTCAGCGCATACAAGCTCATCCAGGAATTGCTCCTATTTCAAGATACTGCCGGTCAAACTATATAACAAAGGGATTCAAGTAGAAACATACGCCTTTCTCGACGACGGTTCCAGCGTCACACTCATCCAAGAGGACATATCCAATCAACTTGGCTTGAAAGGAGAAGGTAGTGACCTATGCTTGAAATGGACTTCCGAAACGTCACGCATTGAGAAGAATTCGATGAAAGTCAATTGTTCAATTTCTGGCTGCACTCCGAACTCTAAGAAGTACGAACTTCTTAACGTATATACCATAAAGAATCTCTCTTTGCCGGAACAAAAAAATTTTACATTCCCAAATTGCGAGCCCTGTTAAAAAAAGTGCGCGGCAATTGTCAATACTGCAAAAATTTAAGCGCAACGCCACACGTTCCTGAAATGGCGCCACTTCCCAAAGCTCGGCTTTCGTCATTCACTAGACCATTTTCCTACGTCGGAATCGATTATTTTGGCCCACTGTATATCAAGGTTTCAAGGCATCAGGAAAAACGGTGGGGAGTTCTATTTACCTGTCTTACGATTCGCGCAATACATATCGAAATAGCGCGAAATATGACTACCGACAGCTGTATTATGGCTATTCAAAACTTTGTTGCTCGCCGAGGAACCCCAATGGGAATTTATTGCGATAACGGCACAAACTTCAAGGGAGCTGAGACGGAGCTTGCAAACTCACTGAAAGCAGTAAACCTAACAAATCTCTCTGAGAAGTTTACGTCATCAACCACCAGGTGGCATTTCAATCCACCAGCCTCACCGCATATGGGTGGAAGCTGGGAACGCTTAGTTCAAACAGTAAAGAAGGTTCTTTACCAAATAACCCCAAGCTTCATTTTTACTGAAGACACTCTTTACAATGGTCTACTGGAATGCGAACGAGTAATTAACTCAAGACCTCTCACCTACGTTGATCTAGATTCGACAAATGATGAAGCGCTTACCCCAAATCACTTTCTACTTGGTTCTTCCAACGGAGATAAACCTCTTGGTGAGTTTACTCGAGATGAGTACATCCTGCGGAAAAATTGGAGAAAGGCGCAATATTTTGCAGATCAATTCTGGAAACGTTGGGTAAATGAATATCTCCCTACACTAACCAAACGCACAAAGTGGTTCAGCAAAAGCACTCCTCTCGAAGTCGGCGATATAGTAATAGTGGTTGACCCAATGCTACCAAGGAACAATTGGCCAAGGGGTATCGTAAAAACTGTCAACAAATCCAAGGATGGTCAAGTGCGAAGCGCAGCCGTGGCAACTAGTGGAGGACTGTATACAAGACCGGTTGCAAAACTGGCCAAGTTGGATGTACGACCTCAAAATTCTCAAGATTGATTCGGTTAAAACGAGCTTTTAACGAGGGGGAGAATGTTGAGAATTTAATCATACTACCTTTCCTTTTTCTATTCGTTTGTTTAAAAATCAATGTTCTAAAAGAATTTTGAATTGAAGGAAAAAAGAAAAATTTGGGAAATATTTCGACTTGGAAAAAAAAAAACTATTTTAATTTGAAGCCTTTTTTTTATAAATAAAAAATAAACGCTCTCAAAAAAATAGCTCTTTGTTGTCCTAAACTCTGGCTCGAAGGATTCGAACCAGAAGGTTTAAAGATAATTTCCAACACCGCCAATCAACGTGAAACTTGGTTGCAGAAATGTAATTCCATTTGGGATATCCTTTAGGATGAATTCGACCGGATCTTGACCATTTTCTTATTTGAAAATTAAAAGGCTTCCTGCAAAATAGAACACATTGAAATTAGTATAAATTGTTTAAAATAAATATTATAAGCCATCATGAAACTTCGAAATTGAAAATGCACTGTCAACTGTATGCTTAATTTCTAAATTCGAGTAGTATGTCATGAAATAGCTTATGCTATGTCCACACGTACATCGCAATTGGTCAATATAAAAAAATTTCAGAACAAATTTGACATTGAAATTAAGTCAATTTCAATTTTGTTTTGAAATTGCTCAATTTCGATGTACGTGTGGAAATAGCATAAATTGTCTTTTGAATTGAAGAATCATAGAATAGTGTAATCAAATTTTCTTTGAAATCTAAGCTCAAAGCAATGTTCTGCAGTGACGTAATGCGCAGAACAAATTTATTTTTTTATTTTTAGGGCGCAATCTATATTCTGTAATTGAATATTTAAAAAAATTTATTTCTTCAAATCTGAAATATTTTAGATCATGCAATATCAAAAAATGTACGATCGCACAATTTACGAAGGCGATTTATGAAGCTATGTGAGGACGGCTCCATGAAAAATGGCCCCAATGCAAAATGGCCCCAAAATCAAAATGAAAAATGACCCCAAAACTTAATATTGAAAACAACAACACGAATTTTGGGGCGATTTTTCATTTTTTTTGGGTCTTTTTAACTTTTTGTTTGGGGTCATTTTGCATTTTTCAAAAATTACATTGAGTTTGGGGCCATTTTTCCTTTTTTGATTTGGGGTCTTTTTTCATAATGCAAAGTACCCCAATTTTGGGGCCATTTTTCCTTTTTTGATTTGGGGCAATTTTTCATAATGCAAAATTACCCCAAAACTTTATATGTATATTTCCGGGCCCGTTTTCCTTCGTACGAAATTGGGGCTCCAAAAAAAAATGGTCCTAATTCAAAACTATCGCCAACTGAAAATGAAAAAAGGCCCCAAAATATTATACTGAATGGGGTTATTTTTCATAATGCAAAATTACCCCAAATTTAGGGCCTTTTTTCCTTTTTTGATTTGGGGTCCTTTTTCAAAATGCAAAATTGCCCAATTTTGGGGCCTTTTTTCCTTTTTTGATTTGGGGTCTTTTTTCATAATGCAAAATGTCCCCAAATTTGGGGCCTTTTTTCAATTTTTGATTTGGGGTCTTTTTTCATAATGCAAAATTACCCCAATTTTGGGGCCTTTTTTCCTTTTTTGATTTGGGGTCTTTTTGCATAACGCAAAATGACCCCAAATTTGGGGCCTTTTTTCATTTTATTTTGGGGCCAAATTTCAGTAAGGTCAAAATTCCAGATTTCAGGATGAAAGTAAGCAGGTTTCGTTGCCAAGAATTATAAGAGGATTAAACTACTTGGTCAGCAAATCTTTCGTAAAATGTTCCACGTCTTCGATAGAGGTTAGAGAATCGTTTCAATTAGAGTGAGTGTGGACAATTTTTGGTGTTTCGAAAGATGACCAAATTCCCAGAGCATTTTATACCGCATGTCTAATTGAAGACGAGTTCTCGTACTGCATATTTTCATCTTTGAAATCTATCGATCTAATTAAAGAAAACATACAAGACCGAAAATACCTGATGGACCCCACATTTAAAATAGTTCCTCGCGGCTGTTATAAGCAAGTTCTAATAATATATATAAAATATATGGATGAGGTAAATACATTTGAAATAAACAGAGTTAGAAGTTTTTGCGCCGCAGGCGAAAATTTTTTTTGAAGAAATCGGGTGATAGCAGGCAAAATTTTTTTAAAATCGCGCGCGCGATTTTAAAAAAATTTTGCCTGCTATCACCCGATTTCTTCAAAAAAAATTTTCGCCTCCGTCAGTAAAAATGTCTTTTACTGGTTTTAACAGCAGTCATACCCCAATTTTGGGGCCATTTTTCCTTTTTTGATTTGGGGTCTTTTTTCATAATGCAAAATTACCCCAAATTTAGGGTCATTTTTCCTTTTTTGATTTGGGGTCTTTTTTCATAATGCAAAATTACCCCAAGTTTGGGGTCATTTTTCCTTTTTTGGTTTGGGGTCTTTTTTCATAATGCAAAATTACCCCAAGTTTGGGGCCTTTTTTCCTTTCTTGAATTGGGGTGATTTTTCATCATGAAAAATTACCCCAATTTTGGGGCCATTTTTCAATTAAAAAATTTCAAGTTGTAGTTTGGGCCATTTTTCATTTGCATTCAAAACGAATCCTGATTCTTGGGGCGGTTTTTCATTTCATGTTGGGGCTATAATTCATAATGCAAAACGACCCCAAAAGTTGGGGCCTCTTTTATTTGGTTATGAATCCATTTCGCGTTCCAGCCCTGTTTTATATTCTTGACTTATCATTTGATTTTGGGGCCAAATTTCATTTTTTAAAGTGAGGCCATTTTGCATAATGAAAAATTACCCCAAAATTGGGGCCATTTTTCATTTCTAGTTTTTCAAATTTCATAGGACCATTTTTATTTTCTAGTTTGGGGTCATTTTTCATTTAGATTAAAAACACCTCTTTTTGATTTTGGGGCCTTTTTTCATTTTATTTTGGGGCCAAATTTCATTTTTGATTTGGGGTCATTTTTCAAAATGCAAAATTGCCCCAAAAGTTGGGGCCTTTTTTCATTTTGAGTTTGGGGCCATTTTTCATTGGGGCCATTTTTCATTCCCCCGTGAGGACTTTAATTTGAAATAGAAAAAATATTTTAAATTTGTAATTTGCATTTTAATAAACTGTAAGAGTATGTACTTTAATGTATGTATGTAATAAATTTCGTAATTTGAGATATATAAAATTAAAAGTAAAAATTTTATAAATACATACCGGTCAGTTCAAATGCTGCTAACACGCGCCCATTACATCGCTTTTGTGGACATCTTTCATATAGACGGCAAGATAATATGTCTTGTTCACTACGCTCTCCGAAGCACGTAGAAAGGGTTTTAATTGGCGAATTCAAAACAGGCATATAGAGCTTTTCAATTTTGCATTTATTAGAGCAGTTTGATGTTTTTATTACGCCACTTAAGTTCTGAAAAATATTTTCTGCCATAAATGTCACCGGTACGTTACACTTTATAAGAAAACAATTAAGACTTTCGTTTCCAAATTTTTTAAAAAATGAATCTAAAATTGGGTACGCTGCTTGTATGAATTTGATTTTATCCCACCGTTTTTCATAACTGACTGTAAAAGCTCAAAAATGTTGGATTTTTCAAAATTTGTAGCGAAGTTTTGAAAAAAATGTTGATGATCGATCGCTGCTGTTAATACAATATGAAAAAGAGAATCGAAAGCAGTGGTATTGTCGACATCAACTTTTTTGCCATCTAAAATAATCGGCTTTAAATTCAATTCATTTCCATTTCTTAAATATGGAACTTTTTTTAATGCACTGTTTATCAAAAATTCATTTGGAGCATAGGAATGTTTAAGATATATGCCAATTTTTTTTTTTTTGCCGCAAGACCACGCCAACTTTCTTCGGCCTTTCCTTCAACTATAACATTAATATTATTCTGGGTCTTGCAGCTAAGGCAAAGTTTTGTGAGTTCACACCCATCCTCTCTGGGTAGTAGTTTAGAGCATTTACGAGAGTCATGCATATATTCCAGGCAAATCTGTGTAGGAAAGTGTATAAGTTACGTTTTCGTTCCCGATAAGAATTTGTGATACTTACAAAACACTTAGCGGCATTTCCTCGAATAAGTTTATTACAAATTTAACAAGACTTTTCGGTTTTAGTTTCGGAGTCGAGATTTCTTTGACGAGAGCTTTCGATGGGCAATGATTGCTTATATTTTAGTTTGGAGATCCCTTGGATAGCATTAATATGTTTCAGGAAAAAGTCGTCGACACGCTTTCGTGATTTATCAGCAAAAATGTTAGTTTTCAAAACTTTGAACTCTGCTTCAACGTAGGTACTTGAAGCTGGTATACGCCCATATCCAAACCTATCTCTGCAAATGCAGGACCAAAGAGGAAGCCACTTAACGTCTGTTTCAAGGCGTTCTGCAAAATAAGGGTTATGGAGTGAATTCGTTGCTGCTTCATTTGAGTCGCAGATTTCAAGTAACACAATTGAGCGGATTTTTGCAACCCAAATTGCTAGCTCGTTTTGAACTCCAGTATCTATCACATCATCTAGTTCTCTTGCATTCTGCAAAGGTGCTTCATTTGAGTCAGTTTTTTTTAGAAAATCATATTCATGAGTTAAGGCTTCCATTAAATTTTTTTCCCCAATTTCGAATAATGAATTTTGAATTTTACTGAAAGCTACCCGGAAAATATTTGTAATGATATTTTCGGCTTCTTCTTTAGAAGAGCATAATTTTATTTGTCCCAAGACTGCGAGATAAAACTTTTTAGCTTTTTTATTTGACGATTGAAAAATGTTAGCGTATTTTTTTATGAAGTGCGCTACGTCGATTCGTATATAACAGGGAGGGAGCTTATTTCCCATACACGCATCAGCATACTCGTTTACGGTGTTTAAATTTGTAAATGCTCTCACAGATGCTGCCAGAAGAGCTTTTGACGCATCACAAACTACTTCTTTAGGAGGTGGAAGACCAGCCTGACCAATCCACTGATTAAGCCAAAAATTTATTGTTAAAGTATCGTGTCTCTCAGACATCAGTTGAGATACAGTGTTTTGCCCGAAGTCTTTATGAGCTGCAACGCAAATGTAAAGAAAAATTGCATGCGATTTAAGGCCTCGGTATTTTTCTAAGGGCTGAAACAGGGATCCTGTGCCATCAATACATAAAGTTGTGCCAGCCTTCGAAGCAAGTGTTCGGTAAAGTGTATTTTGATGTTTTGTGGAGTAATGCAAAAAAGGCTCAAGTCCAATGAAATGTATTGTGTCTTTCATAGATGACAAGCTTAAAATTTGCAAAGCCCTGACTGGATCGGAATCAATTTGTGCTTTCTTTTTTGAACGCAGCTTTAGCAGCATAGCACGCAGATGGTGTTGGCAAGAAAGGTGGCTCAGTGTCTCCGTAGTTCATAGTTTCATTTGCCATATCCAAACAAGAACGATAGGTACTTTTCGAAAGCAGTTCCTCGCCGCTTGGATAAAAGCTGTTGCATACGATCCCATATGGACATGCCTAATTCTATTACGAATAAGAATGCCTGTTTCACCATGTGCTTTGCCATATGGGTGGTTTGTTTGGTAAAATATGTATCCAGGAACTTTAAAAAAACATTTATTGGTTAAATGAGTTTCGGAGAGAAGCATTACATCAACAGCTTCTCGAATTAAAAAATTTTGAATTTCTTGCTTATGCCAACTTAAGCCGTTTTAGTTGCAAGCACAAATTTTTAAACTGGTCATATTTTAGATAAAAGAGCTGTCAATAACTGACTCTGCATTTGCACAATACCTTCGAGAGATCTTTGCATTGCCTGCACGAACTGAGAAATGCTTTGAGTAAGAGTTGAAATTACCAACTCAAGATTGTTATGTGAGTGTGAAGGTGAGTACTGGTTGGATGGAATTCCCGATTTCAACGCGTTGGCGTAGGATATACCTGGTGTAAAAGGAGCCTTAGCGATATTCGGAGATGGCGCCGTTTCAGAGACAAAAATATTTCCAATTGGATTGCGAACTAATTGCTTTCGAATATCTAGACGCTGCTTAAGATTTTTTTAAACTGGGCAGCCACGGTAATTTGCAGTATGATTACCCTGGCAGTTGCTACATTTAACTAAGTTGTGATCGTTTTGACTTTTTTTATTGCACACTGAACTGTGGTGTAGTTCGCCACATATAACACACACTGTACGCAGAGTACAGTAGGTTTTGGTATGGCCGAATTCTTGGCAATTGTTGCATTGGACAGGCCCATTTCGTTTGTGCGGCTCTTCAACACTAATTTTGCGAACCAATATATATATTGGTTAACCTAATAAAAATAATATAGATACATTTTATATGCCATGAGTCCGTCCTGGTTGCTTTCAAAGGCATGGTGCTCTTTACCCATAAAGGTACACTTACAATATGAGATTAAACCGATGTTGCAAAAATTTTAAAATTCGTATGTTTAATATTTTAAAAACAATTTTTGTTTTCTTAATTCCGAGAATTTTGTAAACCATTTGTTTTTCGTCGCCATTCCTTATATAGATATCGCAATAAGCGATATTGAGAAGAAATTTTTTTTCTTTCGCAATAATGATAAAAACAGTCAGCTCTAGTTTTAATCGAGATAAACCTATGTTTTTAGGACAGTATTTTGAATATTTAATAAAGCTGCGGCACATTGTAGTTATGGGCGAAAAATTTGTCTAGATCTTTTAAATCTCTTGCATGATAATTTAGATTTGCTTTGTTTTAGAACAGAAACTTTTACAAAGGAGAACAACTTTTGAATTGATATTTGCATTAGATTCGGACTTTTGAAATACTCGTACAAAGTCCGCTCTCTAACCTCTGATTCTTCATTTAGGTATACTTTTTCAATTGATACCTTCTCATGGAGATTTCTATCTTTATCTGGTGGGTTTCCTTTCAAAATATATTCAACGGCTTCTTTATTACTATTGGTACCATCTCTTCTAGTACCACAAGAATTATTCTCGACCTCCTTGTCGAATTCAACTATTTTTACCACAAAAATACCCCTAGAACTCCTCGTCGAACTCGTACTCCAATACATTTGACTTTTTATTCACAACATCTCCACCGCTAGATAGTTCCTTTTTATCATTAATTTCTTTTAGCTCAATTTCCTTATAGTCCAACACTAATTTCTCGCAAATCGGTGCCACTTTCGCTTCCCTCACTTTGATCATAACTGCCTCTGCCATACAAATCTCATCGATGTTGGGAACGACGAGTTGAAGTGACTCTGCTTGACTTAGCTCCGAATGCATAATCTCTTAATATTTTTTTTTTTGAATTGGCTGTACCTGCTTCCTCTCGGTTAAGGTTCACTGAGTTCATCAAAAGGTCAAACCGTTTATCTTCAGTATCTCCTTTCTGCAACTGATTTATGTTCGGAATCCCTAAATGCTCAAATTCTGTGCCACAATCATATTCTAACTCAAAAGGTTCTATTCGAATGTCAATGTTATTTACGTTTAACACGGGCACATAGCCCTTTCCTCTTAGAATATTTGTGACTGTGCCTCCCACGAAAACATTTGGCATAATTTTTTATACCCGACACACTCTGTGTCGAGGGTATATTGCGTTTGTTGGGTTGTGTGTAACACCCAGAACCAGTCGAGATAGACCATACAAAATGTATATAGAGATGATCAGCGTCACCAGGAGATTCGATTTAGACATGTCCGTCTGTCCGTCTGTCCGTCTGTCTGTATACAGTTATCTTATCGAACGAGTTGAGCTATCTTGACAAAATTTGGTATGCGTGCTCACGGGGACATGAGTAAGAACAAGTTCGAGAATGGACCCGATCGGACCATTTTAGGGGGTACCTCCAGTACTAGGGTCTGTTATGAAAATCACAAAAACTGCTCTAAAACCTGAGTTTTTCAAGATATTTTGATGAAACTTGGTATTTGAACATGTTTAAAGGCAAGTAATATGATTTCAAAAAATTTGAAAAGTGGGCGTGGCATAAGGGCGTTTTTCGAAAATTGTCTCCTACACCCGAAATACAAATGGGACTTAAACGAAAGTTGGCACGTATGCTTTCTTGATAGCCAGTAACGTCCTCCCCAAAAGGGTCAAGCCCGACTTTGAAATACCCAGCGTCCCGACTTTATGAGCGCACTATGTTTTGCTTCTCTGTTTGTGGGCGTGAACCTATGGTGAACCTATGTTGCGAATTTAAAGCTTCTACGCCTTTTACCTCGTAAGTTACGAAAATTCTCCATTTGTGGGCATGGCAGTGGGTGGGCTACATACAGTTTTGTTCCTACACCTTTCATTTGCCTTGGTCAACCAATGTCGCGAATTTGAAGCTTCTACGCCTTTTACTTCACAAGTTACGATAAGCCCTTATTTGTGGGTTTATTTGTGGGCGTGGCTCGAGAAGGATGGCGTTAATTTTTTTCCAGGATTTGAACCTTTTTGTAGTTTACCAGTACACCAAATGTCATAGGAATGTGTTGAGTGGTTCGCAAGTTACAAGCATTTTACTGAAAACACAATAAATTCATTTGTGGGCGTGGCAGTAGGCGGATGTGTCCCATTTTTACTTAGGGTAATACTCAGACCTCGATATACATGTGTGCCGAATTTCGACTTCATTGCTTCAGCCGTTTCGGCGGAGATCCGACCACGGACAGACGGTCAGACGGACATGTCTAAATCGATTCAGTGATCATTTCTATATATATTTTTCTATATCTCCGGAGATTAATTCTCCCTATTACAAGATTTGCACAAAACTAATATACCCCGCTTACGCTGGGTATAAAAAATGAAACCAAAAACTGGTTCTTATCTTCGTTTTTACTTTTTGCAATTTCAGCAGTTTTCTTACTTAGTGTTTCTACTTTTTGGGAATAAGTTATTAAATGTGCTATAAGTTATTAAAAGTTGCTAAATGTGTAGGTTTCAAAATTTTTGAAGTTCCGATTTCTCTGTTCATAACTGGTATGTAGGATTGTTTAGTCAAAAAGACCATCTGGCAACACTGCGCCTTTGCCTTTGTCTCCGTCTCTCTTTTTTTGATATTTGACAGTTCAGTTGAGTAGAAGCCTTCGACATCTACTCATCGCAAAGTTTTGGTTTTAAAAGTTTTTTTAAGAAAAGTTGTAAGAAGTCATATTTTAATTTATCTATTTTTATGTTAAAAATTTAAAGAATAAAAACTTTAAGTTCAATTAAAATTCTGTTGAGCCTACAGGTATATCACTTTCGTAAAAGTGAACCACGACATTGTCGTTGAAATTAGTCTTTTGTGTTTTCTTTTTCCAAAAACATTCTATTTTACTGTCTATTCTTTTACATTGATCTGTTTTTCTTTTTTTCAAAATTCTTGCCATTTATAGTTATCTGTTTCTCCTCTATTCATCTAAGAAAATCCTATATGTCTAATTCCTCTAATTCTATATACTTTTGCTTTGTTTTCTGTTATTTTCAAATTTAATAATAAACAAGTAAAGAATTTACATCGGCTAAGCCGATTGCACACATACCTTTCCTCAGCCTGAAATATGTTAAAACATTACCTTAACAAAAATTCCTGCCGTTTTCGTTGTTCTAGCTTGGATATCTATTTTTAAACCTTATCTGTACTTCGTTTAGCTTCTAAAACTCGAGAATTTTATTAACACAAAATTTTCCGGGATGGTGGGCATGGTCAAATTTTAACCGCTAGGGAATTTTTTGTTCTAGCTGCGAAAAATCAATTCAAAATATGAAAATAAAAATTTGCGAATGGGGCTGGTCAAATTTTAACCGTTAGAGGAATTTTGTCTAGCTCGAAAACCTCAATTCAAAATAGGAAAATGAAAGTTTTGCGAATTTCGCGAATGGTGGTCATGGTCAAATTTTAACCGTTAGAGGACATTTTGTCTAGCTGCGAAAACTCAATTCAAAATAGTGAAAATAAAAATTTCGCGAATGGGGTCATGGTCAAATTTTAACCGTTAGAGGACATTTTGTCTAGCTGCGAAAACCTCAATTCAAAATAGTGAAAATAATTTTTGCGAATTCGCGAATGGTGGTCAAGGTCAAATTTTAACCGTAGAGGAAATTTTGTCTAGCTGCGAAAACCTCAATTCAAAATAGTGAAAATAAAAATTTCGCGAATGGTGGTCATGGTCAAATTTTAACCGTTAGAGGACATTTTGTCTAGCTGCGAAAACCTCAATTCAAAATAGTGAAAATGAAAGTTTTGCGAATTTCGCGAATGGTGGTCATGGTCAAATTTTAACCGTTAGAGGACATTTTGTCTAGCTGCGAAAACCTCAATTCAAAATAGTGAAAATAAAAATTTCGCGAATGGTGGTCATGGTCAAATTTTAACCGTTAGAGGACATTTTGTCTAGCTGCGAAAACCTCAATTCAAAATAGTGGAAATAAAATTTTTGCGAATTTCGCGAATGGTGGTCATGGTCAAATTTTAACCGTTAGAGGACATTTTGTCTAGCTGCGAAAACCTCAATTCAAAATAGTGAAAATAAAATTTTTTGCGAATTTCGCGAATGGTGGTCATGGTCAAAATTTAACCATAAGTGACGACATTATTTGGCAGCAAAATACACAACCAGAAGAAGCAAAAAAAAAAAAAAAATCATTTTTGTATTCAGATATGAGAATAAGAGAAAGAGTGCTTTTTTCTAATGTGTAGGATGATGACCATAGTTATAGCGATGTCGCAATTTTTTTTCAGCGAAAGCTTAAGTCTACATAGTAGCACACACACACCAAATTTCAATAAGCTGGGATGTATAGTAAAAAAGTTATCCACAAAAAACGTTAAAAATCGTGATTTTTGAAACTTCTGAACCACTTCCCACGACCCAAGAAGGGACTACGAAAAAAATTTGTATGCAGTTTTTCGGACATTTACCTGGTTCAAATCCATGCCAATTTTCAATATGATATCTTTCATGGCTTAGGAGTTAATTACGAAAAACTAAAGTGTGACCGACAGACAGACAGACAGACAGACAGACAGACAGACAGACATGGCTAGATCGATTCCTCTTGTCACCCTGATCAAGAATATATATATATGTCTATATCTATCGCGACTGCTTTGGTATGTTACATACTCCGTGCCAAACTTAATATACCCTTTCCTTCGGAAAAGGTATAAATATTGTGGGAATGAAAATAAGTTGCTAGATGAACTTTTTCATCTGTTTTAGATATCTAAGTGGCTTTTCACTTCGAACTACATTTTGACTATGATTACAAAGCCGTTTACTCCATTTATTATGCCGTTTTTTCTCTAAATGACTCATTTTTCAGAAAATATGCAAATAATCGAGCAATTCTTATTTTGATCTCACAAAAATATTGCAATTCATCGGTAATAGCAAGGACTCTGGGCGAAAAATTGTTTATTTAAGGGTTTTTGTACTTACCATTTTCTTTTTATTTATTGTGCGTTGGACAGCTACCGTTGACAATTACTTAATAAAACTTATTTTCACTTTTTATACGAATATTTAATTTGAAAGTATTGGTATTCTTCAAAAATAAAAATAATCTACAATCGTTTTACCATACAATCTTGCTTACGAATTTTTATTCGGCTTGTCTTGATAATAAGTAATTACTTTTTGAGACTGTCACAGCCCCAATTCAAGGCGATTTTTCGTAGCCGATCATGTATGTACACTTTTGATATAAAATTTTAATATACTTGCAAGCTTTTTAGCTCAGTTATATTGGCAAGCGAACCTTGTCGATATAAACTTTGCTTAAAAATTATAATCGCTAATGCAGTTCAATTTTACGAGCTTTTCTGCAAGTTTGGTAATAACTAATTACTGTTTAAGACTGTCACAGTCCCAATTTAGCTGAATAGCGTCATAAATCAAACCGCACAACGATAATTAAAAAAAACTTTTAGAGAACTGATTTCGATCCAACTGAAAGTCAGTTAAATACCGGCTGCGCCATAAATGTTGTATCCTACCGTGCAATTACATAACGCCGTGGCACTTGGGTAGGTACGCACGTCAGGAAAGTACACCGTAGGATATAATGGGGTCCTTTAATCAAATAAAAAGGAACACAAAGGATTTAAATTAATCATCCTTTTATTTAATTCAATTTAGTACAAGTTTTGCCATTATTATTTAATGTGACTACTCTATTAACTTCTTCGTCGTGGCCCTTTGGTGAGTACGCTCGCAGAAGTCCTCCTCTAGTCATCGAAGCTTCGTTTATATAGATCAATATTGCTGATCTTGCAATATTGACTATTCTTCACATCCGCGATCGTCGTCGATTCTTCCCGAATATAATGCATAACTTGACCGCGACCTTCACTTGCAATTGTGCCAACATTGCCTTACTGTTGTTGTTGCCTTTAGTTCCGTTCACTTAGTGGAGTTGTTTTTGTTGTTGCCAGCGATCGGATTGCAATTGTGCATTCGCTGTACTAGTGCTGCTGTTTGTCAATCGTGCTTATACTGTGCCGGTGTTGTTGTTGTTACCAGCGGCCGAACTGCATGTTTTCATTTGTCAGCAATTTACGCTGGACAGTGCTTTTGAGTAGCATGGAATCACCTTGAAGTAGAAATTCATAAATGCGGGTCACTACCTTTTGCTTTCGGTTTTAAGGTGACCACATGTGAGTTTGGGAGAGACTCACAACACACTTTTTTCGTAGATCTGAGGAAATAGGTGTCAACCAACAACAACAAAACCGTTAGATATTAAAACTGTAAACAAATCAGCAGAATACCTCTCTTTCTAACCAAAAATCCTTAATTAAACATAGTCAATTCATATTTGTGGACGGTATGACAATTTTTGTAACATGTTTTTTTATTTTTTTATGTCGGTTTTGGCTTTTTTTTTGTTTAAC
>JAIPUU010000560.1:0-26395 GCA_020466095.1 Chlorops oryzae
ACCCCCCAAACACCGCACAGAGAAAAAAATCAACCAGAAAACTGGTTAAATCAAAAGGAAAAACATACAAAACGGCTTCAACAAGGAAATTTTTAATTTTAACAATTTTTCCTTGTTGAAAAAACAAAAAATTTTCCTTTTGAATCAACCATATTTCAGGTTGAATTGAAATGATAATTTTCAAAAATGGATTTAAATTTAAATTGTTGAACCAACCACGGACATAGTTGAAATGACAATATTTTTTAAAAAAATTCAAAAAAAATACCTATACAAGAAGAAATGTAAAAAAAATTTAATTAACGTTCAAAGCAAATGGCCATGGCACTCTGCTGAACATGACCCAAAAAATAGCCATCGGATGGACTTCATCCGATTTCGTCACTCCGTTTTGTTGACTGCTTTCGCAATGCTTAAAAAGTTCTAAGATGAATACATATCTTATATGTCTTATTTTATTAAAACAAATGAGAATTATAAACGAACGAAAAGAAATGTAATTAAACATATTTCCTTTCAATTCAACCAAAAATGTTGTTGACTCAACCATTTTTCTTTTGAAATTTTTGTTCTGCTCGAAAATCAAAAGGACTGTGAATAACAATGCGCCCTTTTAAAAAAATCATGGTTACGTTCGCTCAGTGCGCTAGGGGGTAGGTCCAATCGACAAAAAATTTGGCCCGCCCTAATGTATATAATATATGAAAAAATAAAACACATCTACGTGAAAGCGTAAAAAACTTAAACTGAATTGTTTTTTGACTTGTTTGATTGGCGTAACGTATCCGTTTATTGTCAAATGCGTCCATATAGATATATTTCGTCTGATTCTGTGCATTTAATTTTTATTCTTTTATTTCAAGTTTGTCTCGGTACATCTTTTAGCTTTGACCATGGCATTCAAAAGATTTTGACACATGGGTACGTCAAATGTGAACTTAACTAAAAAATCTTTTCAATATACTGAACTTGTTGCGATATTTGGTTGACTAATACATAAAACGAAAATCGTGTCGGTGTAACAAAACAGGCTTGTTTTCTTAATAAGTTAAGTGACTGATTCAGTCAGACTGAATGCATATGTGGCCCTTTAGGGTCAGTTATTTCATTATGTTTACTGAAAAAGATTGTGTGTGATACACCGACAAATTATGTTAAATGTGTAGGCAAGTGCATCAACATGTACTCGATTGATTGATCAGTCAGACTGAATGTTTATTTGGCGCTTAAGAATTGCAGAATTTATAAAAAACTATATCGATTTTAATAAATATCGATGTTTTGCTTGCGATTAAAATCGGTAATCGATGTTGGTCTTCGATGATGATATCGATGTCAAACATCGATTTTTTTTTTAAATTGAGCATCCCTACTATAGTCCTATATGCTCGGCTGCATATAGGACTATAGGTCTAACTCTTCTTCTTCCTAATCCCTGCAATGTGTTAGAGCTACGCTGCTTCAACATAGGCATATAGCATGAGGAAAAGAGAAGCATGCAATGGCAGCGAAATCTTTAGCTCTGCTGTGGTGAAATGCATTGCCACTTTTATTTTTAATTTTGGGAGATTTTCGAGTACATTACATATAAAATAACCAAACTCATAAAATAATATGAAAAGCTTGAAAAACATAAAACTAATCAAGGAATCTCAATATCAAGGAGAAATATAATCAAATTCGTAGCCGTAGTCAAAAATGTATGTCATTTTATTACAAAATGAAAACATTCGTGCACATTAAGCAAAAACATATCGGAATACATTTTATAAAGTTTCAATTATGAACTTTTCAAGCAATATAAAAAACAGAGCCGACGCCGTGTGTCTTTGATAATTTTCTCACAAGTGGCATTATAGTGCCATTTTGTGTCTACCCGTATTCTTGTTGGTAGCTTTCTGGTGAATTTCTCGAAAGAGTTGAACTTCCTATTCCTGCTTAAGGTTTTTGTTGGTAGCTTTTTGGTGAATTTCTCGAAAAAGTTGAATTTCCTATACCTGCCTAATGGTGAATTTCTTATTAGCGAAGAGGCTTTTCGACGTCGACAGTTAGACCTACAGTCCTACATGCTATAGGTCTAACTCTTCTTCTTCCTAATCCCTGCAATGTGTTAGAGCTACGCTGATTCAACATAGGCATATAGCATGAGGAAAAGAGAAGCACGCTATGGCAGCGAAATCTTTAGCTCTGCTCTGGTGAAATGCATTGCCACTTTTATTTTTAATTTTGGGAGATTTTCGAGTTCATTACATATAAAATATCTACCAAACTCATAAAATGATATGAAAAGCTTGAAAAACATAAAACTAATCAATAAAACTCAAAATCAAGGAAAAAAATAAATTGTTTTTTTAGTTCTACCCTGTCCATTTAACTTTTTGATCACACTGTTTCAACGAAAATACTAAATTCTATGTACAATCAAATTCGTAGCCGTAGTCAAAAATGTATGTCAATTTATTACAAAATAAACACTTTCGTGCACATTGAGCAAAAACATATCGTAACACATTTAGTAAAGTTTTAATTATGAACTTTTTAAGCAATATAAAAAACAGTGCCGACGCCGTGTTTCTTTTATAATTTTCTTGCAAGTGGCATCATAGTGCCACTTTTTGTCTGCCCGCATTTTTGTTGATAGCTTTCTGGTGAAATTCTCGAAAGAGTTGAATTTCCTATTCCTGCTTAAGGTTTTTGTTGGTAGCTTTTTGGTGAATTTCTCGAAAGAGTTGAATTTCCTATACCTGCCTAATGGGGAATTTCTTATTAGCGGCAGAGGCTTTTCGACGCCGACAGTTAGACCTACAGTCCTACATGGTCAACACCACTGATTTAAATCCACTGTTCGTTTCAACTCAAACACTCGCTACTAGGCCAGTGGCACATCTTCTTATCATATATTACTATATATGTCACTCTCATAGATTTTGGGCGGGAATTTTCGCGCCAGTTAGAAAGAGATGTTACTCGGCAGACAAAAAAAGAGCGAGAGAGAAATACTTTTGGTGCGTACCTAAGTGAAAAATGCTCATTTTGGTGGGTACCCAAGACCATGGCGGGTACCCAAGACCGTGGTGAAAAGAGCCAAAATGGAAACGGCTCCTGAGTGACATATATAGTTATATATGCTTCTTATTCTCTTGTGCAGAGGTGCCCAAAGTGTTAGCTCCAAGTGTGAATGAGAGTAAAAGAGAGCATTTTTTCACACGCATAGAAACTGTGAGCGGGAGATGAAAAAGTATAAAAGACGATCGAAATTAAAGCAAAATTCCACTTGTAATCGAGAAGCGAAGCAAACAACCGAAGCGAGCCAAAAAACGAAGTCACGTCAATATTTAAAATCAGTGCTATGATGAACTTCGCAGAGGGAAGACATGTGTCGCTCTGTTTTAATTTTTTAATCCTTTTTTCGTAAAATTTTTGTTTTGACTCAGTTAGAGTGCGTTGAGATTTAGTATGCTATAGCTTTCGGCGAGGTAGGACCTATGTCGCTCGATTTTTTCTTACTCTCTAGCATTTTTAATTTTATGTGTTTGTTGTATCACTACAGATACATGCAATCTAATTGCGCCTGTAGTGGTGGGCAGCTCTGCTCTTGTGTCTTTGGTTCATCCATACAGAATTTATTTTCCCTTCCACCGTCATTCCACGAACGAATTTGGCTGATTTCAATCAATCCTGCTAAAAAAAAATCATGGGTATGATACAGTGTGCAAAAATCAACTTTCTTCCTTCTAATTAACGAATATATTTTTCATCACCTATAATTTGTTATTATAAAATTAAATTAAATGCAGCATAACTGATTTTATTTTATCTCTTTTGGCAAATTAAAAACATTTTAATTTTTTTTACTTGTAAATTTTATGAATATAAGAAAAGTTAATTTTTTTTTTTAAAAATTTGATATAATCATAAATATTGCACACCATACTCAGCTTTCAAACGTTTTTCTTCTTTCTATCGTGAAATAGACTTTGCATACTCATGCGCATATGAATTTGTCCATCCCTTTTTCTCTGCGCATAAGCAAACGCACAATTCATTCATTAATTGTCCGTTTACGCACGCTTCTGGCACTCGCTTTGCGCATTTTTGTTTTCAATCAGCATTCGCATTGTGATGTAAGTAGGGATGCAAACGATATATCGATGTTTCCAAAACATCGATGTTTCAATCCTCGAAATCGATGTTTTAATATCGATGTTGAAATCAAAAACATCGATGATACATCGTTTTTCATGGGCGATATCTTATGAACGATATTTTTTCATACAGGCCTTTTACACTAGCCAATTATTGACGCGAATTCTCACCTTTTGGGCGAACAAAATGTTGAAAATTAGGGAAACATTGCCCGTTTTATGATTTCGCGTGCTGGATAGATCATTTTTCGCTCTCTTTTGTATGTGGAAACAAGTATGTAACTCTTAAAGCGTGTAAAAATAAATATTATCAATAATTTTTTTTTTCGTTAACACTTTCATTCCAATAAACTACTACTGAAACCTAATCTGACCTAGTCAATTGTATTTCGACTGCATTGAGAGGTGTTTCTTGGTTGAAATAAGCAATCATCACTCTGAATGAAGGTTTAAAATTATAATTAGCAATATCGGAAAAACATCGATATATCGTGTGGAAACGTCGATATTTTTAACATCGGATGTTTTGACTTTTGGAAACATCGATATTCTCATATCGATATTTTTTATGAGCGATATTGCATCCCTAAATATGGGCCGTGCAAAACGTTGTACCAAAGAGGAGCGCGCCATAATTGTCAAACTGCAAAGGGAAGGAATAAGTCAGCGAAAAATTGCCGAAACAATTGGTAGATCGCAAAACTTCGTCCATAATGCCTTAAAACCGGAAAAAATTCAGAAGAGAACAGGAAGACCACGTAAAACTACTTCGAAAGATGATAATCTTATCAAACTGGCATCGACGCGTGACCCATTTAAGGGGTCTGAGGCAATTAAGGCTGAGTTGAGACTACAAATATCGTCCAGAACTGTCAGACGCAGATTGAGAGCGAAAAATCTTTTTGGAAGAATCTCAAGGAAGGTGCCGATGCTGACTTGTAGGCATGGGAAAAATCATTTATTGTTTGCAAAAAAGTACATGGATTGGGTAGGTGATCAAAGCGGAAAAACTTGGCGTTATGTGCTTTGGTCCGACGAATCCAAAATAAATTTGGTCGGGAATGATGGGCAGACTTATGTCAGACGCCAAAAAAATGCTCCTTATGACCCACGCTACATAACAAAAACATTTAAGCACGGAGGTGGTTGCATTATGATATGGGGCTGCTTTTCGTGGCATGGCGTTGGGCCTATTTTCTGGATAGATAAAATTATGGATAAAAACCTATATGTTGAAATTTTGTAATGCTTCCTTTTGCTGAGTGGCAAATGCCGCTTAAATGGCAATTTAAGCAGGACAACGACCCGAAGCACACTTCAGGGCTAGCAAAGAAGTGGTTTTTGGACCATAAAGTTCCTGTAATGGAGTGGCCGGCGCAATCGCCGGACCTAAATTCCATTGAAAATTTATGGAAACTGGTGAAAGAACGCATTGGGCCGATAAAGCCTAAAAATAAGACACAATTGTGGGAATTAATTAAGGATGCTTGGTACTCCATTCCTTTAAAGACTTGTCAGGATTTAGTGGATTCTATGCCAAATCGGTGCAAGGCTGTGGTAAACAATAAAGGATACACTACGAAATATTAAGGAAAAAGTTTTTTTAATGCAATGAATTGCAGATTTCAACTTTTTTCTACGTTGACCCTATTTTTATGACCAACGAATTTGAGACTAATATCATTTTTTGTTTGTTTTATAGCCATTGAATGAAGTATTTAATTTTTTTTTTATATATTATTTTAAGTATTACAAGAAGATTAAAATTAAAAAATAAAATTTTAGTTTTCGTATAAGTATCGTTATTTTATATATGCATTAAAAAAAATGCATATGAGCGACCCTATTATTTTGTCCACAACTGTTTTTCATAGGGGCAATTCACAGTTCGTGTTAATTTAAGGTTTAATGTGCAAATTTGCTTTTTTTATGTGGAAGTTGACAGTTTTAACACATTAAACTTTAAATTAACATGAACTGTGAATTGGCCTATATTTTCATGACAAAGAACTGTAAATGTAAAGAACAATCGATTTTTTTTTGAGAAAGTATTTTTAAACAAAATATCTAAGAAAGTAAGTACATTTCGTCAAACAATTAGAGTTTAGAAAATAGACGCAAAAAATTTAAACTGATATCCTCATAAAATACGCCAAGCGAAATATGTTTGATTTTATTATCCTCTATCGAAAATGATCGATTAGTTTACCCACAGATAACTTAGCTAGAATAATCGCAGTGATACAGAAAAAACGAATAACATCCTGTTTCGATGACAATGCCATTGGAATTGCGATGAATAACACCTTTTCTCGATGACAATGTCATTAGAATTTAGAAGTACTCAAAATTTCCTCTTGAAGACAATAGCAAAAGAGCCAATGAGTTGGAACTTAAAATCAAACAGCATCTTGTTTCAATGACAATGTCATTGGATATGCGATGAATAACATCTTTTCTCCATGACTATGTCATGGGAGTTGCGATGAATAACATCTTTTTTCGATGACAATGTCATTGGAATTGCACAATAACACCTTTTCTCGATGACAACGTCATTAGAATTTAGAAGTTCTCTAACTTTCCCTTGACATCATCGGTGAAGACATTAATGAATTTTTCCTTTACGCGAAAAAGTCCGGCTGGGGCTGGCCACCACTAAATTTCCTATTTGTGTGTGTATGCCAAAATTCGAATTTTTTTCATTGCTCAGTCAGTTTCATTGCTTTCATTTGAATAGCAAAAGTAGCCTCCCTGCAGTAATATGGACTGACCCAAGTGTAGCCTTCGGTCAGTTCTTCATGTTACCAGTACTAGTCCCTCATAATTCCACTTCTAATGTATTCAACTGACTTTTTTAACATGGGCCTGTCCTTGGGGAGGGACTAGTCCGCAAAACGCCTGACAATAGGCCAGTTTTTTTTTGGTCAATTGTCGTAATTTTGTCTGGTTTTAGGATAGTAATATGAGCGAAATAAAGTCCAATTTCTTATATATATTCTAAGTTGATAAAAGTGTCATTTACAGACTACCCTTAAACCAACCCCTTCTTACCGACCCGACCGTCGGCTAGCCGATTTCGCTGGAGCGAACTGCCATAATATAACTGGTAGGATTTGGACCGGTCCAAAAAAAACTGAAAACAAGAACAAAAAGCTAAAACTTTCATACAAAACATACTAAAAAAAATATGTAAAACTTTCAAAAATACAAAAAAAATATAAAAACTGAAAAGAAGAACAAAAATACTAAAATTTTCATATAAAACATAACTAAAAAAAATATATATATATAATTATGCCTTCAAATTGCACAACGAAAAAGTGCACATGCACTCAAAAGCATGAAAAACTAAAGTAACGCAAAATCTCTCATCGCATAGGCACTGAACAAAAAATCAAAAGCCAATCGACAATTTTACATAAATAAAAATTTAGCGAGTTGAAGTCTCTTTGGTACAATATTACATACATACATACATAAAGACGGCACGCCGACCAAACCGACACATGCGATGCGCTCGGCTGCATGTAGGACTGTAGGCATATATTACTATATGTGGCACTCCCAACAACAACCGAATTAGTGATGCTAGAATGTTTTGAGTACTCACTCAATTTTGTAACTAAGCATTCTTGCGTTGAAATTTTGTAATGTTTTCTTTTTAGTATACAACCTTTTAGGTTTTTGATGAAAGATTATGCAATACTGTGCCCTTTTCAAGAGAGGAGTTTCAAAAAAGAAGTAGTTTTTGTATTCATTTTAGCATGATTTGTTATAAGTACTTGAGCCATTAGTTTGGTATCGAGCTAGAATTTTTCTACATCACTGAAAAGTTCATATCAGCTGTTCTGTTTTGTAAACAAACATTCGGTCATATTCGACGCATGAGTGCTCTTCTTTAGCGTTGTTGAAGAACAAAAGGAAAATTTCACGTAAAGATTTTTGATATTATATAAAAACCATATTTTAGTCGAAAAAAATGAGTTTTAACAAAAAATATTTGACGAACACTTATACATGTACATGAGTTATACCAAACATTTTGGTACATGTTACAAGATTTGAAAAGATTTGTTAGACCGGACCCGAATTTCTCGGGGCGTGCTACGTTTTTGATTTTTCCATAAGAATGCATGCACAGGGGGCCTACTTCAATTCAACACACACGTTTTTTGCCAAGTGCCATCTATAGTACTATATGACTGTAGGTCTAACTGTCGACGTCGATAAGCCTCTGCCGCTAATAAGAAATTCACCATTAGGCAGGTATAGGAAATTTAACTCTTTCGAGAAATTCACCAAAAAGCTACCAACAAAAACCTTAAGCAGGAATAGGAAATTCAACTCTTTCGAGAAATTCACCAGAAAACTACCAACAACAATACGGGCAGACAAAAAGTGGCACTATGATGCCACTTGCATGAAAATTATAAAAGAAACACCGCGCCGACTCGGTTTTTTATATTGCTTGAAAAGTTCATAATTGAAACTTTACTAAATGCATTACGATATGTTTTTGCTCAATGTGCACGAACGAATGTGTTCATTTTGTAATAAATTGACATACATTTTTGACTACGGCTACGAATTTGATTGTACATAGAATTCAGTATTTTTTGCTGAAACAGTGTGATCCAAAAGTTAAGTGGACAGGTTAGAAACTAAAAAACAATTTATTTTTCTCCTTGATATTGAGTTTCCTTGATTAGTTTTATGTTTTTCAAGCTTTTCATATCATTTTATGAGTTTTGTAGATATTTTATATATAATGAACTCGAAAATCTCCCAAAATTAAAAATAAAAGTGGCAATGCATTTCACCAGAGCAGAGCTAAAGATTTCGCTGCCATAGCGCGCTTCTCTTTTCGTCATGCTATATGCTTATGTTGAAGCAGCGTAGCTCTAACACATTGCAGGGATTAGGAAGAAGAAGAGTTAGACCTATAGTGTAGGGATGCTCGATGATCATTGATGTTCGATAATCATCGATGTTCAGAATTAAAATATCGATGTTTTGACATCGATGTTGCGGTACAAAAAATATCGCAACATCGATGTCACCTCGATCGATGTTCAACAAGTCTAATACGACTGTCAGATTAAGACATACCCTGCAAATATTCGATCATTTGTTGAAGCACGAGTAAAGCGTAAAGTAGCTACAGGGAAATGCCGCCTAAAAGCCGATTCTGGGAATTTTTCGAGAAGCTGAATCCGAACGAAGCCAAATGCCGTCTCTGCGGAAAAGTTTTAAAAACTTGTGGGAATACGACAAATTTGAAACTTCATATGGAAAAGCTACACTCTCCGTTACTAGCGAAGAGCAAGGAAAATACTGTTCGGAGTCAAACAGTCACGAAAATCGCACCCCATGTGGAAACCTCAGCGGAAACTACTTCTGAAGGAAATCTTCGTCGAAATTCTTCTTCGAAATCTTTAAATAGCGCAAAGAAGGTCAACTGCGTTATTAATGAATTTGAAACAAGAAAATCCATCCAGCCAGTATTAAGTGAAAGTTTCCAGAACATTAGTGAGTGCAGTGAATGTGGATCGAAAGGAGTCCGCCTTACTAATGCTATATTATATATGATCTGGAAAGATTCGCAGCCCTTCCAGATGGTGGAAAATGAAGGTTTTCTTAATCTAATGAAAACTGCTACTCCACTATATAAAGTTCCATCCAGACATACTTTTAAGAGAATGTTGGAGCAGCGGTATGATATTATACAAAACCTTTTCAAAGCCAAAATCAGAGAGGTAAGAAATGTTACTCTTACGACCAAAATATGGACGGATACCATGCAAACTCGAAGCTTTTTTGGTATTACCGTACACTTTTATGAAAAAGACCACATGATTTCAGGAACTCTAGGAGTTTACGAACTGGAACAGAATCATACCGCTGACTACATATCGCAAAAATTGTTGCAAGCATGTGATGAGTGGCTTTTAAGTCCACAAAAAGTATTTGCCGTGGTAACTGATGGTGGAGCAAATGTAGTGAAATCTGTGGAACTGTCGTTCGGAAAAAAATTTCAAATTATTTGTTTCACTCACATTCTTAATTTGGTTGCACAAAAATCTATCGAAAAGACTTCACAATTGATTGCATCCGTCAAAAAAATTGTCACATGGTTCAAGCAATCTGTGGTTGCGAGTGATGAACTACGAAAACAGTCTGATTTGAAAATATTTAGTTCAAGAAGTCAGCACTCGCTGGAACTCGACTTTCTATATGGTCGAACGATTTTTAAAGCTGCGACCGATTATTAATCAAATTGTCAATTGTCATACAAGTGCACCTGCAATGTTGACAGCCAAAGATATTGAAGATTTGACAGAAATATGTGAAATTTTACGCCCTTTAGAAGTTGCAACTAGGGAATTATCTGGAGAATCTTAAGTTACCAGCAGCAAAGTTATTCCAATAACACGAATGCTGAACTTGAAGATGAACAGTATTCTCACAAAATATTCCGTTGGCGAAAATCTAAAGCAAAATATTGTTCACGAAATAGCTAAACGATTATTGCCTTCGGAACATGTTCAAATACTTGCGATTTCTACTCTGCTGGACCCAAGGTTCAAAAATATTAATTTTCAAGATCCTATTGCATATTCTTAAGCAATCAGATGTGTCAAGGAGTCACTTAATGCTCAACCGGCAGTACAGGATATCGAAAAGGAAAACAATAATTTCAATACGGACCAATCTTCCGAATTCGATTTATGGAGTGAACATCATAAGCTAGTGAAAGAGAAAAAAACTATAGCAGTTCATGGCAACCCTGTTCGGAAAAGTCGAAATCTTAAGCGCTCGTCCGATCGGAATTTAAAAAAAAAATTAAACAAACGAAATAAAATAAATTTTATTTCCGTCTCCATCTCGCGGAATTCTACACGTCTCCACCGTCCCAGGGACCTGAGAATTTGCAGCCACGTTGGGTGAGACGTTATTTTTCCAAGTCGAAAGATTTTTAATCTTAGCGACTTTCCCTAATCTCTTTTTGTTTACATTATCTATTTTCTCTTTGCACCTTATTCTTTCACCAAAGTTGTTCTAATTAGATTTCTAGCTGGTTCACAAACCGAAATAAAAAGCTTTAAGCTTTGCCTTATCATAGGCCAGACTTAAAGCTTAGCTTATACTGAGCGGGCAAACAATACGCATGCAACGTGATACCTTAAAATCGCAACCTGAAAGAAGGCATTCTATTAGTGGCTCTAACGCCAGAAATGCATACTTAATAGTCAAAGCGCCAGAATTACCGCGCACGCTAAACAATATTTCTCCCTCTCAATCGCTAACATCTCAAACTGCAACAACAGAAAAATCAACAACAGAAGTTGCGCCTTCTGCTAACAGCGGTGTAAAAGCTCCTGTTAATAGCGTACGCGATCCAGCAGTGCAGACAGGTATGGACCGCTACATTAAAATTAAAAGGAAACTTAGCCCACAAAAATCAAATGTGGCAAAAGCGAAAATAAATAAAACTAAATTCGACGCTAATCCGTCAAACGTGCTATCTGGCAATATATTTGCGGCTCTAACTACAGAGACTGCTGAGAATTCGGATTCCTCGAAGGAAGCTGGAGAAAAAAACACCAAAACCGCCACCAGTTTTATCTTCGAGAGCGTAGTTCCAGTAATTTGGTCACGAGCTTGACCCAGCTAATTGGAAAGGAGTCTTTCCACATCGTTCCCCTTACAAGAGGAAATCTTCATGAGACCAAAATTCAGATTTATAATGAAAATAAATACAGAACGGTCACCAAATACTTTGATGATAACAAAAAAAGCTACTATACGTATCAGCTCAAAAGTAGCAAAGGCCTTAGCGTAATTGTTAAAGGTATTGAATCTGATGTAGCTCCTTTGGAAATCAAACAAGCCTTAGAGTCGAAGGGCTTTTAAAATTAGAAAATGTAATGAATATTTTCAATAGGAACAAAACTCCGCAGCCGATGTTCAAAGTAGAGCTCAGTCCTGATAACTTAAAGCTAAAAAAAAAATGAGTCTCATCCAATCTACAGATTACAATATCTTCTTCACCGTAGAGTTGTAATAGAAGAACCTCATAAACGATCAGGCCCTGTCCAATGTAATAATTGCCAAGAATATGGGCATACTAAGTCTTACTGCACCCTACGTATGGTCTGCGTTGTTTGCGGAGAATTTCATAGCTCCGCGAACTGCGACAAAAGCAAAGACCAATCCACAGTGAAAAAATGCAGCAATTGCGGTGGAAATCACACTGCAAACTATAGGGGATGTCCGGTATATAAAGAATTAAAAAATAGTATGTTAGAAAAGAAGCAAGCTAGTCGTACAATGTCAAATCAAATTGTATTTCAAACCCCTATTTCCTCGCAACCGCACAAAATTAGCGTTCCTGTGACTAATAATATTATATGTCCTATGCAAACGTAGCTAAATCAGGCGTAAGTGTCCATTCCGTCCCCCAGCACCAGAACGCTGGTCTCGAAACCATGTTGGTCAGTCTGACGCAATGTATGACACAATTCATGTCGCAAATGCAGAACACACTCCAAGAGTTACTTAGAGCACAAAATCAGTTGCTCCAAATCTTAACCGCACAAAAATGAATTTACTTATTATATCCTCTTGGAACGCAAATGGTATAAATCAGCGTAAGCTGGAATTGACACATTTTCTTTCAAACAACTCTATAGACGTGATGCTTATTTCTGAAACTCATCTTACCGATAAAAATAATTTCTCGATTCCAGGCTATAAATTCTACAGAACGAACCACCCTGATGGGAAAGCCCATGGGGGAACGGGTATTTTGATTCGTAACCGGATTAAACATTTCCCTCTCGAACCGTTCTCAAAAATTACTTTCAAGCAACTTCAATTTCTTTAGAAAGCAGTGGTGCAAATTTAGTTCTATCTGCTATATATTGCCCTCCACGATTTACAATAACAGAAAATCAATTTAAAGAATTTTTCACACTCTTGGAAATAGATTTTTAGCAGCAGGCGATTATAATGCAAAGCATACCCATTGGGGCTCACGCCTAATTTCCCCAAGGGGAAGACAATTATATAACACACTAATAAATAGATCCGGTACCTTAGGATTTCTTTCACCAGGACAACCTACGTATTGGCCAACAGACCATAACAAAATACCAGACCTTATAGACTTTGCCATCACACGAGGTATTGATAATTCACAAATTTCAACCTCGTTGACCTACGAATTGTCTTCAGATCACTGTCCCTTGCTATTCAAAATTTCACAAAACATAAGGATGTCGTGCCCCCCTTTCAGTCTGACAACCTCTAAAACACATTGGGTTAAATACAAAAAGTATGTTGCAACACACATTCAATCAGAATATTCAATAGACAATGAAAACCAAATTGATGAAGCGGTTGTTACCTTAAATACAATATTGGCTTCGGCGGCGGAGCATTCCACCCCGAAAATTCCTGCCATTGTCCATAGAAATTTTAATTATACTAATAGTCATATTGAAAGGCTTTTGCGAGAAAAACGTAGATTAAGACGTGAATGGCAACAAAATAGGTCACCTGAAAGTAAAGCCAGACTCAACTTAGCTACGACGCAACTTAAAATCGCTCTCCAAAAAGAACAAGACAAGAAAAATACTTATTTCATTTCTAAACTTTCACCTAACTGTTCATCAAAAGGATCACTGTGGCGAGCTTTAAAAGTAAAAAACTCTCCCATAGACCATGAATCTCCTTTAAGAGATCAAAGTGGAAGATGGGCAAGAAGTGACGAGGAAAAAGCTTCTGTGTTTGCTCAACACTTGTGCTCAGTTTTCCTTCCGAACCCTCCAGTTAATGACCTAAGACTTCCTCCCTTCGAAGAAAACAACGAAACTTTTCCTGTGGCATTTAATGCCAATGATATAAAAAGCATAATTAAGGATAATTTTTGCGAGAAAAAAGCTCCCGGTCGGGACTATATAACACCAAAAATGATCAAGGAGTTGCCACACATTGCTCTTAAATTTATAGCAAAACTCTTTAATGCTATTATGCGCTTCTCACACTTCCCTAAGATGTGGAAAGAATCGGTTATCACGATGGTACTGAAGCCCGGCAAAGATATGACGACAGCAAGCTCCTATCGCCCAATAAGCCTTCTCCCCTGCTTATCTAAACTCTTTGAAAAAGCTCTTATAAAAATAACGCCATACATCCACGAGAATAACTTAATCCCTGCTCATCAATTTGGCTTTAGAAAAAAACATGGAACTATTGAACAGGTAAATTGAATCACTCGTGAAATTCGTAACGCCTTCGAAAAAAAAGAATATTGTTCTGCAATATTCCTAGATATCGCTCAAGCTTTCGACAAAGTGTGGCATGGGGGTCTTATTGCTAAAATAAAGTCCCTACTCCCTCAAAATTTTCACGAAATTCTTATATCATACCTCCAAAATAGATTCTTTAGAGTAAGAGTTAATGAATTTATAACGGAAAAATTTGAAATTAAAGCAGGAGTCCCGCAAGGCAGTGTATTAGGCCCCTCTCTTTACCTTCTTCTAACAGCCGACATCCCCACTAGAGATAATATTGTAATGTCAACTTTTGCTGACGACACAGCATTATTGAGCTGCCACCGCGATCCCATGGAAGCTTCAAGAATCCTTCAAGAACATATGCAATTAATTGAAAATTGGCTCTCTACCTGGCGAATTAATGTAAACGAAGGTAAATGTAAACATATTACATTTACGCTAAGAGGGGGTATAAGCCCAACTATACAAGTTTCCATCCGTCAAGTAGATAGTGTCGTTTATTTAGGAGTCCATCTAGACAAACGATTAACTTGGCGAAAGCACATCGAGGCAAAGAGAACAAACCTAAAGCTTAAAGCATCAAAAATTCACTGGTTGATTAACCATCGCTCTTCTCTGAACATGGAGTATAAAGTTCTTTTATACAATAGTGTATTAAAGCCAGTTTGGTCTTATGGCATTCAGTTGTGGGGAAATGCCTGCGCTTCCTCTATTGAAATAATCCAAAGAGCTCAATCGAAAATTCTCAGAATCATTAAAGGTGCCCCATGGTATATTCGTAATGAACATATTCACCGTGACCTACAAATTCCACTCATTAAGGATGAAATCATACGATTAAAATCATCATACAACGATAAGATAAGACATCATTCGAATCAGTTGGCAAGAAGCCTCAGTAACACAACAAGTCGAACACGTTTAAAAAGAAAGGACCTTCCGTCTGCATCTACCGTCTTAGAGGTTTAAGACCGATGCTCTTTTATATGCACTTCGCTCGTGCAAGTCAGATCCGTCGGCATCTACCGTCTTAGAGGTTTAAGACCGATGCTCTTTTATATGCACCTCGCTCGTGCAAGTCAGATACGTCTGCATCTACCGTCTTAGAGGCTTAAGACCGATGCACTCTTATATGCACCTCGCTCGTGCAAGTCAGACCCGTCTGCATCTACCGTCTTAGAGGCTTAAGACCGATGCTCTCTTATATGCACCTCGCTCGTGCAAGTCAGATAATTACCTATCCAAGGATACAGGACCAATGCTCATCACTGGCAAGAACGTATCCGTTCCAGCCAAAAAAGGCGTTACTACGTCTGGCGCACCTCGCTCGTGCACGCCACACGTAAGGATTCACAAAGCTCGATACAATGTAAGCGGTGTAACAGCGCTAAACTCCCATCAGCCCAGCTTCTTAAATTGAGGCCCGTTGGAACCAGCAACTATTTATATTTTTCTCTGTATAAATAGAAAATGTGTAGTACTAGATATAAGATTCGAATATTTACTGTTAGTTTCACAAATTAAGAAAGATTCAGTAAAGTCACGCAAAGCTTAAAAAAAAAAAAAAAAAAAATAAAAGTTCATGGCGACCACGATATGTCTGCAGAATTAAGTTCCTTTTTGAAAAGTGCGGTGGCTCAATCAAGATCCTATCAACTCTGGAATAGTACAATTGGTTCCATGTACCCGCAGCTAAAACCACTGGCATTGAAACATTTGAGTACCATCGCCACATCCACACCGTCCGAAAGACTTTTTCTAAAGCTGGATCTACTCTCTACCAACAGAGAAACAGGTTGAAGGGTTCGTAACTATCAAAATTGCTTTTTCTTCAATCAGTTGAGAAAAAATATTGGAATTTGTAAAGCAGACAGCTGTTTCATATATATTTACTTCAAAAAATTTAATTGAACATTGTAAACATAGCTGTAAAATTGCGATAACGGATGTAATAAACTACCGGTTTTGATAAGTAATTGATTACGATAACAAATAATCAAATTATTATCAGGATAACTTGAAATTACTAAAAATAATCAAAAATAATGTTTTATTTGATTATTTTTGATTATTTTTCGATTTTTTGTATTTGTAATCAAAATTTTAGAGAATTATGTGTATTTACTTTTTATTATTTTTGATTCCTGATGCATAAACAAGAATTTGAAAAATATTTGAAAATAATCTTTGAAAGTAATCAGATTATTTTGATTATTTTTAGTAATTCCATATGATTATGATTACAACTTGATCATTTGTAATCGTAATCGTTTGATTACTGGCCAAGACAGACAAGAATCCAACTAATTATTTCAAACTTTGATTAAAAGTAATAAAATTACTAATGATACTAATCGTCATCATCATTCGTCATTACTTAACAGCTTTAATTGTAAAGCGTTTGTAGAGAAATCAAAAAATGTATATATTGTATATATATATATTAGGGCGGGCCAATTTGTATGGAGCCGAAAAATTCGATTAGACTTACCCCCTAGCGGTGTTCGACGGAGAAAAGCTTAGCGTCGGCCAATTTCATAAAAAAAAAGACATTTTTTGAGAAGACGTCACGGGTATCCCGACCTCCTGTGCAGCCGGCGCAACGGCCGCGACGGTCGACTTCCGCGAAGTCTCCACGGAACGCATGTCTGGAAAAAGACATAGAAACACTAAAAAAGGAGAACGCGGAAATCTATCGCCGCCTGGCTAAGATAGAGAAGGAGCTAAAGGACATTAAAGAAGGCAAAATAAAAATCTCCGCGCAAGCCACAGTGCCAAGTATACATATTGAATGTCCTGAAACACCTGAGGTATCTATACCGATTAATGCCGAAGAATGTCCCCCACAAATACTGGCGTAAGAAATGGCATTTTGCGTCGATTTGAATTGCATTTGAAAAGACCGCTGCATTGGTTTGTGTGCCTTCTGCACTTCAACGAGCTGCCATTTCGTCATTTGTTTGACACTTTGGACAGATCATCGACCACTGGACCACGAACAACAACCGGAACGTTGGGCAAACAAATTGAAAAGTGTGAAAATCTTTCGGTATGTATCATTTGTCATTTTTCTCATTGATTTTTTACATATATTAAATGGTAAAATTGCATTTAATTGATCTAATTTCTTTTTTCAGCTTGTAGATGAATTCGAGATAATCGTGCTAGAGAACATGCCACCTGATTTAGATCCATCTGAATTATCCACCGATTCAAAGTACTTATACAAAATGGCTAATGCAATTTCGAATGGTGTTGTTCCTGCGGATTTGTCTCACATTAAACCAGGACCAATAGCACATTCACGTTGGCGCACCAAGGCGAATAGATTGTTGCGGTTGTATGTGTCAACTGAAAATCCATCAAGGAATTTGAAAATTCTGGCAACATACATAATGAAAGTGTATGTGCCGATGTACTTCAACATCAAGTACTATAATTCGGTGGTCTTCGGTAGTGTATTATTTTACAAATTCATTCGTTGGACACAATATTTGGATACAAATCTACGCGGAGTTGTGAATAATGTCATTCAAGACAATTCATATTACGCACATTCCGAAAATATTTTGTTAGCGATGTTATTTGATGATAAAAAAGAGACACGAAACATCGCAATCAAGAAAATTTTACACTACCGAAGAAATCTGTACGACCCGGCACATCTTAGAGTTTATCAAAACCTTTGATAAACTTCAATTGTACAGATTATACGAATATGATTGATTTAAATAAAGATGATGTCGTATTCGAACCACCGTTTACGCATAGCATTCCGTATGATCATTTGGAACAATATTTAGGATACGATGATCCACCATTGCCTGATCCAAGAATTCCGGTGCACATACAAGCAACGGAAAGACATGTTCAATTGCTGGCTAGCGTTTCTAAACGTGTTTTAGAAGAAAGTCGACACAGTGCACACTGGGCCAGCGGACCCTATTTGGTGGCCAAAATTCAATAACTTGTGAAGGAGTCAATCAATTTAAATGAAAGTTTGACCATATCACTTTCGAGCAGTACTAAAGTAGTCAGAAATTTCAGCTCGATCGGACCATTGGTACCTCCAGTACTAGGGTCTGTTCCAAAATCATGAAAATAGCTCTAAAATCTGCATTTTTTAAGATATTTCGATGAAATTTGATATTTGAGCTTATTTTGAGGTCATAAATGTTATTTCCAAAAATTAAAAAAGTGGGCGTGGCAAAAGGGCGGTTTTGGAAAAACGCCTCTTACGCCTGCAACTCGAAAGGGAATTGGACGAAAGTCGGCATGTGAACTTCTTTCATGTACATAAACATCCGCTACAAAAAAAGGCCTGATTGGACCATGCTTTCAGGTACCTAAAGTATTAGGGTCTGTTATAAAAATCATAGAAACTGCTCTGATAGCTAAATTTTTTGACGTATTTTCATGAAATTAGAAATTTGCGCTTATTTTAAGACCTTCAATGTTATTTCAGAAAATTGGAAAAGTGGGCGTGGCAAAAGGACTTTTCCAAAAAAGTTTCTAAATGTACACTATATACAATGTCCGATATCAGAAAATAAAAAATTCACTTATTTTCCGAGTTAAAAAAAAAAACAAATTTTGTGCCATTAGGGGGTTGAAGGGGGTGAATAGCGGAAAATTTAACGATAGGAAAAAATTTTTAAGGTCATTTTTGGATTCAGCGCATCAAAATACATAGGAATAGGTGGGTCTAGTTTCTGGAACATGACCATTTTTATACCCGACACACTCTGTGTCGAGGGTATATTGCGTTTGTTGGGTTGTGTGTAACACCCAGAACCAGTAGAGATAGACCATACAAAATGTATATAGAAATGATCAGCGTCACCAGGAGATTCGATTTAGACATGTCCGTCCGTCTGTCCGTCTGTCCGTCTGTCTGTATACAGTTATCTTATCGAAGGAGTTGAGCTATCTTGACAAAATTTGGTATGCGTGCTCACGGGGACATGAGTAAGAACAAGTTCGAGAATGGACCCGATCGGACCATTTTTAGGGGTACCTCCAGTACTAGGGTCTGTTACGAAAATCACAAAATCTGCTCTAAAATCGAAGTTTTTCAAGATATTTTGATGAAACTTGGTATTTGAACATGTTAAAAGGCAAGTAATATGATTTCAAAAAATTTGAAAAGTGGGCGTGGCACAAGGGCGTTTTTCGAAAATTGTCTCCTTCACCCGAAATACAAATGGGACTTGAACGAAAGTTGGCACGTATGCTTCCTTGATAGCTAGTAACGTCCTTCCAAAAAATTTCTTTGATCGGTCCATTTTTAAGGGTACCTCCAGTACTAGGGTCTGTCACAAAAATCCCAAAAATGCCTCAAAAGCGGATTTTATTGAAATATTTCAATGAAACTTAGAATTCAAGCGTATATATAAGGGTCCGATTAGAATCTCAAAAAAATTGAAAAATTGGGCGTGGAAAATGGGCGGTTTTTATAAAGAAATTTAACAAAAGTCGGTATATGGGCCCAATATGTCCTTAAACACCTCTTGATTATAAAAATTATTCGAACATAAGTGTCTGTGTCGGGTATTCTATTGTCAGGCTCGCCTGACTATAACACCCTTACTTGTTTTTTTGTGTGCCTGTGTTATTTGGCGTAAGCCCTATTCAGAGTTAACCATCATATCTGATGGCCTTTCCCCTATCCGCAACCTGGGGACTCGTCCGGTCGCCTGAACTCGGCCCCTACGAAACCTTACGATTCCTTACTTCCTTCATTCATCGGACTCCGAAAGGTCGTGTTCCAAAAAGTCGGCAAACTATCGGTGACATCAAAGTTATCATCGTCTTGCAAATCGTCATCGACTGCAAAGTTGGGGGCTTGAGGGGTTTGGAGTAATTCTCCGATTTCCTTTGCGTAGCAATACCCCGTTTTACTTTTATAATTTGTTTTTAGGGCGATGTTGCATATTACAGGAGCAGAGCTGTCCAGGGCTCTGAAGAAAACATCCTCCAAATTTGCTTGACGGCTAGTGCTACGAGCGTGATGGTCTCTGTCCCGTTTGTAGTACTTATTTCTGGCTCACATTACGCGTTAGCCCAAACTCACCACGCGAATTTTACAGTTTTTCTCCTTAGTCAAAACGACTTGAATGTTAATTTAACGGCTGAAAAGTTTAGTTTCCGGAACTTTGCGCACCTCAGTTTTGTATAAAATTGTTTCAAAATTTTAATAAGTTTAACATTTATTTTGTACATAGTGGAATCTCGGGGAATCTGCTTCTCAAAGGCCCACAATTAAAAAAATTTGGTATTTTTTTCACTTTTCACCCCCAAAATTTTTGTTAAACGTGACGCCAATGTTCTAAATTTTATTTTTTCTCAGTTTCGTGTGTATATTATAATAAAAAAAGAAAAAAAAATTGGGTCAACAGCCCTTGTCCAAAAAATATTGATCTTTAATTGAAGGAGGACCACGAAATTATTTTTACAGGTTTTCAAATTTAAATAGTCGCTAATTTCTCAAAAGTTGTTGTATTTGTTTAATATTAAGGAAATAACATCTTCAAACATTTCTTAACATATTGGCGTACCCAGTTTTTTCATATCTAAGAAATGACTTTTGGCCACGAAATAAGGTCCGCTGGCCCAGTGTGCAGTGTTATGGCAGTTACATCGGAAAGCCGTGCAAAATACCCCAGACTTGAAAGCAAAAAAGACTTTCAAAAATAAGTTAATTCGCTTTTTTTCTCACTAAATTAATTTTTTTTATTTTTTACACATGTTCTTATTTTTTAAGTTGAATTTTTGTAGAAAAAAATAAAATAAAGATCAATTTTAGCGAAAAACTTGCAATTTTCCTCGGAAAATAGACGAAAAATGGTAAAAATATGCATGAAACGCCCTCTGGCGGTAGTCATAGGTAAAATTTAAGATCAGAAATGAATTTGTCGACCCCAAAACCCCCCATATACACATAAAAAAGATAATATAACGACGAATAAAAAATCGAATTTTGAATCAAAATGATGTTAGGGGGAAAAAATCTTTTTTGAAAAGTGGAGACTCTAAAAATTCGAGATAGACCTATGGTTCCTTCGGCAAAGTTGCTTAAAATTACCCCCAGAACACCGCACAGAGAAAAAAATCAACCAGAAAACTGGTTAAATCAAAAGGAAAAACATACAAAACGGCTTCAACAAGGAATATTTTTAATTTTAACAATTTTTCTTGTTGAAAAAACAAAAAATTTTCCTTTTGAATCAACCATATTTCAGGTTGAATTGAAATGATAATTTTCAAAAATGGATTTAAATTTAAATTGTTGAACCAACCACGGACATAGTTGAAATGACAAGATATTTTTTAAAAAAATTCAAAAAAAATACCTATACAAGAAGAAATGTAAAAAAAATTTAATTAACGTTCAAAGCAAATGGCCATAGAGCACTCTGCTGAACATGACCCAAAAAATAGCCATCGGATGGACTTCATCCGATTTCGTCACTCCGTTTTGGTGACTGCTTTCGCAATGCTTAAAAAGTTCTAAGATGAATACATATCTTATATGTCTTATTTTATAAAACAAATGAGAATTATACCGAACGAAAAGAAATGTAATTAAACATATTTCCTTTCAATTCAACCAAAATGTTGTTGACTCAACCATTTTTTCTTTTGAAATTTTTGTTCTGCTCGAAAATCAAAAGGACTGTGAATAACAATGCGCCCTTTAAAAAAATCATGGTTACGTTCGCTCAGTGCGCTAGGGGGTAGGTCCAATCGACAAAAAATTTGGCCCGCCCTAATGTATATAATATATGAAAAAATAAAACACATCTACGTGAAAGCGTAAAAAACTTAAACTGAATTGTTTTTTGACTTGTTTGATTGGCGTAACGTATCCGTTTATTGTCAAATGCGTCCATATAGATATATTTCGTCTGATTCTGTGCATTTAATTTTTATTCTTTTATTTCAAGTTTGTCTCGGTACATCTTTTAGCTTTGACCATGCATTCAAAAGATTTTGCTACACATGGTACGTCAAATGTGAACTTAACTAAAAAATCTTTTCAATATACTGAACTTGTTGCGCTATTTTGGTTGACTAATACATAAAACGAAAATCGTGTCGGTGTAACAAAACAGGCTTGTTTTCTTAATACAGTTAAGTGACTGATTCAGTCAGACTGAATGCATATGTGGCCCTTTAGGGTCAGTTATTTCATTATGTTACTGAAAAAGAGTATGTGTGTGGTACACCGACAAATTATGTTAAATGTGTAGGCAGAGTGCATCAACATGTACTCGATTGATTGATCAGTCAGACTCATATAGAACTATAGCTGCAACTTCGGCCAAATTTTGGCGCGTTATGGCATGATTTGGTGAAAAAGTTCAACTGTGGTGAACCACGCCATAAGCCGAGTGTTGTGGTGAACCACGTAATAGTAAGTGTGGTGTACCACGTAATAGCTTTTGGCCGAAGTTGCAGCTATAGTTCTATATGGTCAGACTGAATGTTTATTTGGCGCTTAAGAATTGCAGAATTTATAAAAAACTATATCGATTTTAATAAATATCGATGTTTTGCTTGCGATTAAAATCGGTAATCGATGTTGGTCTTCGATGATGATATCGATGTCAAACATCGATATTTTTTTAAAATTGAGCATCCCTACTATAGTCCTATATGCTCGGCTGTCAGAGAGCAACTGAATTAAATAAAGCAGCTCACGAGTTGCTTCGTAGCTACCCTTACCAGTGTTGCCAAAAAAACTGAGCAAAAAGTACACAAAACGGACCTTTTTTATAGAAAATACTTTTGTTTTATAAATTTGAATCTGTCCTTTTATTTTAAGGGTTGATAGATCGTTGGGAAACTAAAGTGTTGCTTGTCCAGTAGCGAACGATCCTGACATTGGAAAGCTCTGGACTCGTGACAATATTAAGTTCTTGAAATAAAAACGTGATTTGAGTTGGGCTATACCTATTGATGTTGTGAATAACATATCAAAATTTCAGACAATTCAGTTGATTAGTTTTTTTTTTTTTGTTTTCATCAACGCAATGTCGAAAAAAGTAGTTTGAAGTATGCAAGCGAGCCCACTACTCTCTATCTACTAAAACGGTTGTAGAAACGAAAATATTCAGCTAGATTCTTAACATTCCCGGAGAATTCACTTTTCACAAGAGCACAACTCACATTTTTTCAATAGACGAGGAAAGGAAAATAATGGGAATGGGTATGGGTATTCGACTCATTTCCATGAATTTCCCATCTCCGTATATTCAAAAAAGGTGAGTTGTACTCTCGTGAAAAGTGAATTCCCCGGGAATATTTAGAATCGGGATGATTGTCTTTATCCTTAGGAACATTAACTAGTACATCCTTAGAAGTGTACACTTTCGAAATACATATATGTATGTATATAAAATAAATGTGCTTTTTTGAAAATTCTAGACCACTGCATCGCCTCCCCTTAACGTTTTTGGGGAATTGACAAACTTTATCCAAGTTTGGCTTCTTCATCTGCATAAGAGTGTGTCCAATGGACACCTACCTAACCTAATCTAAGACATAAATGAATGCGTATAAAAGATTTTTCGTACATATAAAACCTAGCCATCAAGATCTCAAAACTCCCAAAAGTAACAAAAAACTCAAAAATATGAGACTTCATTTTTTTAGTATCATTTTTCCTTTGTTTCTACTATTTTTTATTAACATTAATATACATAAATATTTTTTTTTTTTTGCAGCATTAAAATTATCTCAAACTTTTTTATTTACATTAATTTACAAAAAACCATTTTCTTATATTTTTAAAACTTAAAAATTGCTTCAACTTAATTTTTTTTAAAATCATTTTTCATTAGTTCCGTTTTTTTTTTTGACATTACTTACGAAAAAAACTTTGTACAGGTTTCAAACTCAAAAGTTACATGCGAAGACATGATTAGATGGAAGTGTTTATTTACATTAATTTACAAAAAGTCATTAGGCCAATTCACAGTTCATGCTAATTTAAGGTTTAATGTGTTAAAGCTGTGAAACTCCATATAAAAAAAGCAAATTAGCACATTAAACCTTAAATTAGCTTGAACTGTGAATTGGGATATTTTTAAAACTCAAAAATTACTTCATTTTTTTAAAATAATTTTTCATTTGTTCCGTTTTTTTTTTTTTTACATTATTTACGAAAAAAAACTTCAAATTTCAATACAAGATAAACAAATGTTACACATTATTTAAATCCTCATTTTTGGTATCGGCGAACATTAACAATTTAATTTTTGTTTTATAATTTTCGCGGCAAATTTTGACTTTGGGTAAAAACCAAAACCATGTTCCTGACCTGTAACATATAAATGAATAATTCATTTGAATTGACTCTCCTGAATCTACTGCCAAATCCTCAATTGCACCGATGAGATGATATGATCGAGACATTGTTGAAAGCTTAAAGACTTTTGGGACATCACTTAATGTTGTTTCTTCATCTGTTATTTCAAAAATTGCAAATGGGGCTGAAATGTAAGAAATAAATACAATATTTACTATTTTGTTGAGGAAAAAAGGTTTTATTTATAAAATAAAAATCTATTTATTTAAAATAATTGTTTTTTGGTAAGTTTATATCTATAAGAAAAGATTTTCATGCGTACATGGAGGTCTTTATTTGTTAAAATACAACAAACAAACAGGATTTTGAATTTCAATTTCCGTAAGCCCAGTTTAAAATAAAGTTTTTGTGAAAAACCAGTACGTAAAACGCCTACTTTAGTATCCGTGTGAATAGCATTAAAGAATTTTGAAACCAAGATCTTTTAAATTTGACTCGCGTTATTTTGAACATAATATTTATTATAAATTCGATATTATTTATATATATTTTATATTTATACCTTCTATTTGCCAATAAGATTCTAGTGATGCTGAACAACCCTCTTGGTTGCAAGTTGTTTTTTTAATTTGCTGTGAAAGTTTTGGTCGTTTGTGAGGCAATCAAGCGATGACGATAAAACCGGGTAATTCGCAGTCAGCTCGTAGCAATACTTTTGGCAGCGGGTGATTTTTGTAAAACACGGACTTTTTTCAAAGAGTGCTTGGCATAAAGTTCGAACAGATACTTGGCATTGAAGGAAAAAGCAGTTTTCTTTTGAATCGCCCTTAATTTCAAAAATGTTGGCCAATACTTCGGCTCGAAGCTTATACGACAGGGTATTAATTCCACTTTTCTTGACCTGCATTAGTAGATTCAAAAAACAGGTTGTCGTTAGAAAATAAATCATGAATTTTCTCCAAGAAACTTTTGCGATCAATAACAGCAGTCAAAAACAACTGAAACACGCAATCAAATGCACATGTGTTACTGAGATCGACTTTTTATACCCAGCGTAAGCGGGGTATATTAGTTTTGTGCAAATCTTGTAACAGGGAGAATTAAGCATCGGAGATATAGAAAAATATATATAGAAATGATCAGGATCAAAAACTGAATCGATTTAGACATGTCCGTCTGTCCGTCTGTCCGTCTGTCCGTCTGTCCGTCTGTCCGTCTGACCGTCTGTCCGTCTGTCCGTCTGTCCGTCCGTCCGTGGTCGGATCTCCTCCGAAACGGCTGAACCAATGAAGTCGAAATTTGGCACACATGTAATATCGGGTCCGAGTATGATCCTAAGTAAAAATGGGAGACATCCGCCCACTGCCACGCCCACAAATTAATTTATTGTGTTTTCAGTAAAATGCTTGTAACTTGCGAACCACTCAACACATTTCATTGATATTGGTGTGCTGGTAAGCTACCAAAAGGACAATTGCTGGCAAAAAATGGACGCCGCCCTCCTCGAGCCACGCCCACAAATAAGCCCAAAAATAAGGGCTTATCGTAACTTGTGAAGTAAAAGGCGTAGAAGCTTCAAATTCGCAGCATAGGTTGACCAAGGCAAATGAAAGGTGTAGGAATAAAAATTTATG
>JAIPUU010001433.1:0-54467 GCA_020466095.1 Chlorops oryzae
AGTACGCGAAGAACTTCATTTAAGAAGCATATCGGTGCATTTTTATAAAACTCGTACCCAATGCCATCATCTCCAGGTGACTTGTTATCCTTTGTTTCTTTCAAAACATATTTTAATTCGTGAAATTCAAAGGGTGAGTCCATAAAAGGATCAGTATTATAAGGGTCAACCCAAGCTATGGCGACAGAAGTTTAATCAAATGTGAAGAGTTGGCTAAAGTGAACCATAAAACCGGTAGACTGCAAATCGCTCTGACCAAATGAGTTTTCAATTTCAATGAATTTGAAATTTTCCACCAGCTTTTGCTGCAAGATACATGATCAAGTTTTTCAATTGTTTGTTGGTGCAATTATATCTTCTTGTCATGAGCTAATTTCATAAATTTGGATCTGGCATCAAGGAACTGTTGTCTGGGTACGGGCGAATTTTGTTTTCTAAATATCTCGAGTTTTCCGAGCATTTTCTTACGTGCACGAAAGCATTGCCAGTCGAACCATTCATATTTGGGAGAGAACACTGTAGGCGAAGTGCGTGAGTTATTGGATTAACGGATTTTTATGGCAATACTGTTAACTGCTTCATCTACAGTGATCAAGCCATAATTTTCATAATTACTATTTGTTGTAAGCCCTTCAGCGTATAACCACTAAGCAAATAACATATAGAGGTCTCAAGTAGAACAAAAAATTGGCGGATATTAACGTTGGGTTCTAGCACCCCAAAAAGCAATTCAAGCGTTCGGAAGCATTCGGTTTTTGCTTTTGCGTTTGCAAATTGGTTTTGCTTCACATATCACAGCCAAGTCAGTACATACAATACTACAAGCGACACTCTCTAAATTTTTTGAATTTGCTTGTAGGTATGATAAGAATATGCGGGTGCGATAGAGACAGAGAACAGTTTACATGAGTGCGACTGAAAAAGATAGAGTTTTGTCAACGACTGCTGTGGTGAACAGTTCAACAGCCCTCCAGGAAGTATGAGTAGTTAAGCTGTAGCGTCTTACTAGTTCTAATTCCACCAGCACTGGTTCTTCTTTATACCCCTGGTTATGTATTACTCTGTACAAAATTAACATTGCGTGTGGGCTAAAAATCACTAATTGTACACTTGAACTAACGCTTTTTTAGTGATTTGGTAACCAATTGGGTAAATTGGGTATAGTAAAACACTAGTTCCTTTGAAAGATTATTGATCATATTTTGTGGTTTTTTGGTTATTTTTGTTCTACAATTTTTTTTAGCCTCCAATACGTAATATTTAAAAGACACCGAATTATTTTTCGTGTTTGTTTTATTTACAAAAATATTTGTAATATATAAAGATAGATTTTATTTTTGATTTCGAAGCACCAACGCTCTTTGCAACAACTATATAATGGCAACTCTTATTACTGACACGAAAAATCATTTTTCCATGCAATACTAGTCGGAGCTTTATAGCCTTTTTACCCATACGGGTGTAACGATCTTTTTTCTGCCGGGGTATGTCTCAGTCTAACCAGGGTTTGATACAAGAAATTTTCTTCGTAGATGATGAACAGTAGACGCGGTAGCTCTGCTGTAGATTTCGTACTTTTATTAATCTTCTTAATTTCTATGCATTTCTTTTCTTACAATACTAAACAATTCTTTAACATAATAAAATAATGAAATATGCTGTTGAGGGTCAATTTCTTCTCCTCGGACGGTATAGGCGAAGTCAGCGGGCTATGGTGCGCGGTGAATCCTTCGTGTTCCTAGTCCAGCGGAAAACTCGTAACTCGATCGAGGAGGTGTTGCTTCTCGTGTCTCGCTTGATTAGGCGGTATAATTCGAGCCTAAGTCAATTAAACGATGAATACTGTAGCTGGGTCGATTAGGCGGTAATGCTTGTGCCTAAGTCAGTTAAACGGCGAGTCTTGTCTTGGGTACTTTAGGCGATACAACTGTTGCCTAGGTCAATAAAACGGTGAGTTCTCGTAGCTCGGTAGGTTAGGCGGTAAAACCTGAGCCTAGGTCATTTAAACGATGAGTCTTGTGTCCAGTTCAATTCGGCGGTATAACTCGTGCCTAAGTTAATCAACGTGTCTCAGTCAAGGGAGCGTCGTGGCTAATGTCCCGTCGACTTAGCGTCACGGGCGTATCGGGGTAACTTGTACAATAGGCGCAACTGCATTCCAGCTCGAAGCGACTATGTCAAAGCTAGTACTGAGGCGCAGTTATTCAATAGCACGACTGCGTTTCAGGACGGGGCGCTATTGTCTAACAGAATCCCAGGGCGAGGGCAGCGAAATGTCTAGGCGGGACCTGGGGTAACTTTTACAAAGGCGCAACTGCGTTCCAGCTCGAAGCGACTATGTCAAAGCTAGTACTGGGGCACAGTTATTCAAAAGCACGACTGCGTTTCAGCACGGGGCGCTATTTTCCAACCGAATCCCAGGGCAAGGGCAGAAATCAATAGGAGCGACTGCGTTGCAGCTCTAAGCTACTATTGCTTTTAGAAAATTACTATGCGAGAACAGATCAATAGGAGCGACTGCGTTGCAGCTCGAAGCTACTATTGATTTTAAAAAAAAATTACTACGCGTGAGCTTCTGTTCGAAGTGCTTTGATCAACTGCTAGTCAGAAGATGATCAATCTTCGTCGATTGCTCTCCTTTTATAGCCACCAGAGGGCTTAATGTTGCTATGTCTGCGATAGGTACTTGGTGTAGCGAGTATTCGGTATTCGCTCAGCTGACGGGGATCGTGTAACCGTTTGGGCTCCTAATGCCACATTGCGTTTTGTTTGATTGATCGCCTTGGCTCCTAATAGGATTTTGTTTTTTTTTTTCCTTCGCTTTCGAAATTACTTATTTACATTTTTTTTTTTTTTTTATTTTTTTTTTTGTTTTCTTTCTTCTGTGTTTTTTTTTTTTTTTTTTTTGTTTTCTTTCTTCTGTGTTTTTTTTTTTTTTTTTTTTTTAGTCGTAAATGAACAAAGTAATAAAAATAAAACAAGCCTCTAAGAAAAAAAAAATAAATTCAGTTCAAACTTAAACTATTGGATTTTGCTAGAAGCATATTTGTCGCTAAAAATTTGCTTCGTTGCACGGGGTTACCTCGTTTATCTAGGTTTGCTGACAACCCCCGTATCAAACCGCTCGGTTTCCCATACAAAAGCAAACCCAGTCAAGTGGTGGGTTTGGCGCTAACCCAGTCCCAAACCTCGATAAGGCACAGGGTTGCATTCAATAAACTGACATATATTGTGAGAAATTCCCTGTGAAATGGCAATTTTCGTTGAATGGGGAATGAATTAAAGAAGAAGAAGAATGAGAAAAAGAATAAGAAGTTGAAGTTGAAGTCAAATCGAAGTTTTTGAAAAGGAAATGAATAAGGAATTAAAAGAAAAGGTTTTCGGGGAAAAAAAGAAAAAGAAGGTGTGGAGCGAAGATGCGGAATGTGCCCTAATCGAATTGTTGGCTGAAAATATAGATGGACTACGTGGGAACAGAAAAAACGGCCATGTGTATGCCGAGATTTGTGATGAAATGGCGAAAAGAAATTTTTTCAGAGCTCCTGTGGAATTTCGCGATAAAATTCACAATCTCACAAACAAGTATAAGTATGTATTTATTTAGAAAAAGAAAAATGAACTGTCAAACGTAACCTCGATAAGTGCAGTGTAAAGGCGCTAGGTTTGCATTTAGGTTACGAACGCAAACCTAGGTTTCCTATGTTAGTGTAAAAAGGCTATTATACGAAGCTTTACTTCACTTTGCACTAGTTCTTTAGTTTTGGTGAAAGTACTAGTTGCATCCAGGCAATATACCTCACACTTCCTAGAGGGTAATAAGCATAGAGCTCTGCTGTGTTGAAAGTCAGATTGTAATGTCGATGTGTGAGTTCATCTGTACACAAATCGTGGTGAAAGTCAGTTTATTTTATTTGAATGTGTTAACTGTGGGCAAAGTCAGATTGTGAATGGGCAAAGTCGGTTTATACAAGCTCCCCTCACCCGTCTTAGTGATTTTGGGAAGTGTCGCTTGTAGTATTGTATGCAGGGCTGCCAGATAGCCCGATTTTATCGTCATTTGACGATTTCTTATGCCAAATATGCATTTTACCGATTTGACGATTTTTACCCCAAAAATACACAATAATTGACGTTTTTTAAATCAATCTGACCAGGTGTGGTAGCAATAGTAAAAATAAAACAGATGGCAATCAAATTTGCACGATTCATACCATATAGAACTATAGCTGCAACTTCGGCCAAATTTTGGCGCGAGCCACCATGTGAGTGCACCTTAATAAAGGATTTTATAATGTAGATTTTGATGTAAAACTCTATTAAAAATTGAATTTAAGCAGATACTGACATATATGACACTCTTTTTTTTTTTTTTTTGGGCTAATAAAATTGGCTTCGGGTCACTGTAGGTTCCATATGACACTCTTATAATTATTCGAAACTAACTGTGTCACTTTCAATCTAATCACAGCCAACTTCGCAAACTTCTGGTTTTTTGTCATTTCGTTTCCTTTCGAAAACATTTATAATTTTTATCAGCATTAACGGTGATATCCAGTGTTAAAGTTATCGTTGCAAACAAATATTAAAAATGCTGAAAGCATACTTCTGTTATTTATCTTTTTTTGAGTGCAAAAATGAATTCAATAAAGGCAAATTTCCTTTTTAAAACATTTTTTTTTTAACTGCGTTTTTTTGACGATTTTTTAAAGTTCAATGCCGATTTTGACGATTTTTCTGTTAAAAAGTGACGGTTTTAGACAAAAATCATCTGGCAGCCCTGATTGTATTAGGTGTAGTAAAAAGAAATCCATTATTTTTGCATTAAATTGAGGGCTTTATTTAAGATAGTTAGAATGACCCGATTTAGGTCAAATATGCGCCGTTTTGTTCGATAACTTGTTGCCATTTTAAAGGTCATTTCATTATGCCTCTCTCATAGAAGCCCTCGTTCCTATTAGCAAAAAATTGAGACAGTCGAATTTCAGAAGCCTCTCTTGAAGCGAATGTTTCATCAGCAAAATTGTTCGCCATGGACAGGAACAGATGGTAATCACTTAGTGCCAGGTCCGGACTATAAGGTGGATGCAGAAGAACCTCCCAACCGAACTCCCGGAGCTTCTGGCGAGTCACTATCGATGTGTGTGGCCTGGCGTTGTCCTGATGGAACACAATTCCTCTCCTATTGGCCAAAGCTGTCCGCTTATGGGCGATTGCTTCCTTCAGACGGTCCAATTGTTGACAGTAGAGTTCCGAGTTAAGAGTTTTGCCGTATGGGAGCAGCTCATAGTAGATAATTCCCTGCCAATCCCACCAAACACACAGCAAAACCTTCCTGGCCGTCAATCCTGGCTTGGCCACCGTTTCCGCCGGTTCACCGTGTTTCGACCACGACCGTCTTCGCTTGACGTTGTCGTAAGTGACCCACTTTTCATCACCAGTCACCAACCGCTTCAGAAATAGGTCGATTTTGTTGCGGTTCAGCAGCGATTCGCAGATGGAAATTCGGTCTATGAGGTTTTTTTGCGTTAACTCGTGTGGCACCCATACATCGAGCTTCTTTGTGTATCCAGCCTTATTCAAATGGTTCCAAAAGGTTTTTTGTGCAATCTTTAGCTCTTTTGCAATCGAAACAGTGCTAACATGACGGTCGGACTCGATAATTTCCATGATTTTATCGACATTTTCGACAATTGGCCTTCCAGTGCGTGGTGCATCCTTGACATCGAAGTTACCGGAACGGAATCGACGAAACCAAAATTGCGCATGATTGGCTGTTACAGTATCAGGTCCATAAACGCTATTCACATTTTCAGCCGCCTGGCTTGCGTTTTCTCCCTTATCGAAGAAAAACTGTAAAATGTAGCGAATTTTCTCTTTGCTGATGTCCATCTTTGACAAGCTCTCAAACAAAACTGAATCAATCAATCAAAAAAGTGTCAAAAAAGCTTTTTTAGTAGGAACTGTCATCTTTCTAATGCCCCCTAGCGGAACACGATCGGACTTATACAACGCGAGATGCAGATAAAAAACGCCATCTATTGGAAAAATAATGGATTTCTTTTTACTACACCCAATATGAGCAAAGACTATTAAACTAACAAGATGTCACGCACCCATACAAACGAATGTCCATAGAAAATTTTTGCTATGGCACTATCATAATGCCAGACATGAGAAGCGTGAGAGAGCAAAGCTAAAAATGTTCTCTCAATTCTGTTCTTTAAATTTGGTCTCTTATTTTACGCTCTCGTTTCATACATACATGCATATGTATGTTGATTGAATTATTTGCTGTTTGGCTGGCCAAGCGTTGAGATTTTGAATTTCGTTGCTTTCAAAGATTTTCGATTCGTATTTTGATTTGCATTGTTATTCGTTGGCTTTTGCGTTTTTGCTGTTGTTGCTGTTGTTGTTGCGTTTATTTTCCGTTGATTGACTTAGGGTGTTTTTACCTTTGTTTAATTCTAACTTGGCTTGTTAATCACGGTTCGCCATAGACGGGCACTGATCTATTCCATGTACCACAAAAACGTGGTATGAGATATTGCAAGGTGGTTCAGCCAAATAAGGCCAACGCCTTTATAAAGCCCAAATTTTAGGAAACATATTTCTAGCACTCCCAGAATAAATATTTTTGGCATATTCTAAAGCGTTTATATTAACTTCACAAAGCAACAAAAATTGCTTCGATTGCGTAGCTGATTGAATAGTAATCTTCCAACAAAGTCGGAAGAAGTGAAAATAACGTGCTTGATCTAATTTTGCGTGAGAAGAAGAACAACGTTTTTCTAAAAGTTGTTTGAAATTTTTGTAAAGTCTTGATTGCCATACCGAAATTCGGACTTTATTCAAAATGAAAAGGTTGGGAGAAAAACCTTGGCTTTGTTGTATTCCGAATTAAACGTTGTGGAAGAAATTATATTGAGTGGTCTTAATAAGGCCCACAATTGCCACGTTGCAACTGGTTCATAAAAAAAATTTTTTTTTTGCAGGCCCTTGATGGACCTTAATATACCAAGCAGTTAAAAACAATGAGAAAGAAAGCCTTTCACTGCAATGGGCAGCAAGTTAACAAAATTATTATCGATAATGCCTTGTACCTGCACTTGAATATACAACGTTGAGTTTTAAAAATATTATTTTATATAAGAAGTGCTGTGCAGAGTGTATATTTTAATTTCTATCTCAAACATCAACTACAATGAAATCAGATAATATTTTTAACTTTTTTAAGGCAATCGGCATTTTGCCTTATTTAGACATGGGGTTCCTAATATGTCAAAAAAAGCACAATTTATAAAATAAAGAAAAGATTTGTAGTATGTATACACACGAACGCACAAACTCATTTTTCCACTTCATTCACGACATAAATGGTTTCATATGACCAAATTCTTTGCAAGCTGCACTCATTGCACGAGCAACATATTTTGCAGGCAGCGTCGTCGAATCGTGGGAAAGTGTTTTGTCAGCATACCTCACAAGCTAATTCATAAGATTCTATATTTTTCAATTGTAATTCATTTATGCTTACTTAACATATTTTTGATATAAATAAAGCTTGAAGTTCAGTTGGAACTTCAGATTGGATTTACATGCGAAACCTTTTGCTTTTCCATTCTCAATAATTGGCGTATCTCCGCCGTATAAATATAGAGATATTGGGCGCTAGCCGCCAAATAGATTTGCGAGTCCTGCCGCTCAGCAATAGCGGGGCATAACAAAATAAAAACCTTTAGGATATAAATAAATAAAAACTATAAAATAAAAATATTAATTCTTCTACGCGAAGGATACACTACATGGCGATCCGATCCTGCCGACCAAATTTGGATCCTTCTGATACTTTCCTTAAAAAAAAAAAAAATAAAAAAATAAAAAAATAAAAAAAAATTAAAATTGACAATTCCTCTGCCTAAGCAGAAATTTCCAAAAAAAAAAAAAAAAAAAAAAAAAGATTTTTATTTTAACCATAGCACTAGGAGCCTTGCCATAAATTAATGTTTTTTATCTCCACTCAATTTTAAAGCTTTGAACAAATCCGTGGAATTTTTTTTATACGGTCAGACAAATTGAGATGAGAATCACATACACAAATTTTCATTAAAGTTTCAAAAAAGACTATATATCTATATATTTTCCCAATATATTGTAATTGCTCTGTGTCATAGACGACTGAAGACGCTCACCGAAATATATTCTTTATGGAAAATACTTAGAAGACAAAAATCCACATTTGAGAAATACAAATACATTTCATTTCCAAAAACCATGGGAACCACAAACTCTAAGCCAACAACACAATCGGGAGACCCGCAGGTTCAGATAATCAACAATCAAAATTATCATTCAGAAGTCCTGGATCAACACGAAGTCATTTTATGGGCAATTCTAATCATTTGCATATTGAATTTAACCCTTAAAATTTATAGAATAAACAAAAAGAATAAAAGGCAAGAAGCTCTTAAAGCAGCTAGATCTGTGGCATGCCTTACTGACGTCAGATCCAACTAATCAAATATGGAAGCATTGACGCAAGAAATACTTACGCGTCTAAAACATAACTTGTCCAATAAGACCCCGACGAGAAAATACACAAAGAAAACTCTCATAAGTAGAAAGGAAGAAAATGAAAAATTGTACAACGGGCTGATCGACGCTATTAAAGACGCGGAGGAAAATTTTCAAACAGCAGCCACAAAAACAGCAAGAGAATTATATTTTGCTATCCTCACGATTTTGAACAGCAAATTGGAAGACCATAGAAAATTAATAACATTTAAAGTCATTGCAACGTGCGTTTCGTCCTTTTTATCATTATACCAGAAAAATAAAAAAGAAACAAGAATGACAGAATCAAACTTCAACGTGATACAGTACACTAAGGCCATACCAGAATTTTTAGGCAGATAAGAAGATGCTCAAAAATTTATCAACTTAATCAAATTATTTAACGCAGAAATTCCAGATAGTAAAAAACCCACTTATTTTGCATTAGTCTTCAACACCAAAATACCAGATAAAGTAAAAACAAAACTCGAATTACTTGGCACAACTGGCATAGAAAATCTAATACAAAATTTAAAGGCAATATTCAAGCCCAGAAAAACTGCAAACACTGTATTAGATGAATTATCCAGAGCAACACAAGGCCGAAAACCAATATCTAAATTCGCTGAAACCATCGAAAGTTTCATTTCGGAATTAAATTCAATACAAATTTCAACGCTGCAAACACCCAGCAGAAAAGGCAGCTATAATCAAATCAAATGATGTGATAGCCCTTAATGTGCTAAAACGAGGCATAACAAATGCTAACATAGCACAAACAATTGCAGTAAGTAGAGTCAACCACTTTTAATGAGGCTCTCCAAATAAGCGCAAGAATCAGATCATACGGAAGAAGCTCGTATCATGATGTATAGACAGCGCAACGGCAAAAACCAGCATAAAGGTAATCAGCAGAGGCAAAATTGTAATAGAAGACATGATAACAACAGACAGACACAACAACATCATTCGCAAAACTCAAGTCATCAAAACAACAAAACATACAACAGACAGCAGCAATACGATCGCAGAGGAAACAACAACAACAATTACAACAACCACTTCAACAATCGCTACAACAACAACAACAACAACAACGGTAACCGACAAGGCACGCGCGATCGTCTCGCATATCAGCAAAGTGCACAATACAACAACAACAACAATTTCCAAAATCAAAGGCACAACAACAACAATGCTCGTGCGAATTCAAATTCGAATAACTCTCAAAGCCAAAATAATGTAAGGCATAATGCATTTTTTGTAAATGGCACAGAGCAACAGGGAAACTTGAGTACCCCCGATACCGAACAGGTAGCAGATTAGGTCACTCGGGGAATTATATGAAAATTTTTTCATTTCACTGTAAATTTTGATCACAGTAATTATGCTTATATTAATTAAATGTAATAATAACATTCTTTCATTTTTAATAGATACAGGGGCAGATATATCATTAATTAAATATGAACATTTGTGTAATATATGCATTGACAGTAGCGACTCATGTGCAATTTCAGGAATCTCAAAGAAAGACATTGTGACTTTAGGGACATGTTTTTGCCTATAAATATAGAGGATAGTGTTTTAAGACACAAATTCAGTGTTGTAGATGATTCATTTCCTATAAGGTCAAGTGGAATTTTAGGAAGAGATTTTTTTGCAAAGTTCAGAGCAAAGATTAACTATGAAAATTTTACCTTTTCTTTTACACATAGAGGCATCGACCACATTTTTGATTTAATTCCCAAAGAAGTTCTTCTCACTAAATAAGGAAACAAAAATATTTGTCCACCAACGATTTAAACTTGCGATGGTTAAAGTTGAAAACGCTTTTGAATTTACAAAATTTAGACTATTCCACTAGCAAATCAATAACGGCTCTTTGCAATAAATTTCAAAATCTATTTTATTTAAAACAATGAAGAATTATCAGTTAATAAATTTTATGAACAAAAGCTAGTACTAACAGACTACAGTCCTATTTATATTAAAAATTATCGCCTTCCCCATAGCCAACTAAATGAAATCAATAAACAGGTTCAAGAACTGCTAAACAAGATAAATAAAAAACTAGTCGATGACAAATTTTCCCATTTCAAGATTGGAGGATGTACTCGATAAATTAGAAGGTGCTAAACATTTCTCCACATTAGACATGACAAATTCATTCCATCAAATTCCGCTCAGTAAACAATCAAGACCTTTAACAGCTTTTTCAACAAACAACGGACATTATCATTTTAAAACCGTTCCATTTGGATTAAATTTAGCTTCAAACAGTTTTCAAAGAATGTTGACAATAGCACTCTCAGGCTTAGACAATATATGCTTTATATATGGGGCATTCTTTTATAAACCGAACAAAAAAAGGGAAAAAATGAAATGAGGTCTTTCGAATTGCGCAAATTTTTTGGTACAGCTTCTAGACATGAAACTATTCAACATGTAGTGCAAAATTTGTCTCGAAATGCATTATTCACGGAAGACCGTTACTTTAAAGTTGCTGAAAATCTGATTTTTTTAAAAATTATCTGCTTTTAAAAACCTTATATCTCCTGTTCCACTTGGCCGATTTGACTCGGGTTTTCACCTCTTGATAGATAATTTTATGCGCTTTAAATCTGCGTTCATATTTTTGGCATATGTTTTATGAAACACATAGAAAAATGCAGTTGAATTTTTAAAATTCACTTTTAAAGCAGGCGCCCCAAAAATAACATATTTTTTTTCCAACACCATTGTGTGCGCCATAATATTTTCCTTAATATAAACTTTTTTCTAGAATAGCGTTTTTTGTTATTTGAAAGTTATTAACCATTTTATAACGTGAAATCTGTAATTCCTTAAAAAATATTCGAAGAAAATTTCATTAATTTTAAATCTCGCAATCGAGGTGGCTATGTAATTTTATTTAGGGAGTTATACTTGTTATTTCAAATCATTACAAGCCTGTTTCCTGCTTTAAATTAACGTTTGCAAATAACGCGAAATCTTTGTATAATGTCAAACGCAAGTTCAGGTTTAAGTGATCGAAAACTTCGAAGCGATCGATGCTTAAATCCTTTTAATCTGACATCTCATCGAGTATCAAAAAATCTACAGAGCGTTTCGAAAGACCACTTAGTGGCTCTGAATTTATTAGTAACTGATGAGTCTGTTAAAGGAAAAATCTGCGTTATTTGCAAACGTTAATTCATACAATACTACAAGCGACACTTCCCAAAATCACTAAGACGGGTGAGGGGAGCTTGTATAAACCGACTTTGCCCATTCACAATCTGACTTTGCCCACAGTTAACACATTCACATAAAATAAACTGACTTTCACCACGATTTGTGTACATATGAACTCACACATCGACATTACAATCTGACTTTCAACACAGCAGAGCTCAATGCTTATTACCCTCTAGGAAGCGTGAGGTATATTGCCCGGATGCAACTAGTACTTTCACCAAAACTAAAGAAATAGTGCAAAGGGGGGTAGAGCTTCGTATAAAGCTCCGACTAGTATTGCATGGAAAAATGGTTTCTTCGTGTCATAATAAGAGTTGCCATTATATAGTTGTTGCAAAGAGCGTTGTGCTCCGAAATCAAAAATAAAATCTATCTTTATATTTTACAAATATTTTTGTAAATAAAACAAACACGAAAAATAATTCGGTGTCTTTTAAATATTGCGTATTGGAGGCTGAAAAAATTTAGAACAAAAATAACCAAAAAACCACAAAATATGGTCAATAATCTTTCAAAGGAACTAGTGGTTTACTATACCCAATTTACCCAATTGGTTCCCAAATCACTAAAAAAGCGTTAGTTCAAGTGTACAATTAGTGATTTTTAGCCTAAACGCAATGTTAATTTTGTACAGAGTAATACATATCCAGGGGTATAAAGAAAACCAGTGCTGGGGAATTTGAACAAGTAAAACGCTAGAGCTTAACTACTCATTACTTCCTGCAGGCTGTTGAACTGTTCACCACAGCAGTCGTTGACAAAACTCTATCTTTTTCAGTCGCACTCATGTAAATTGTTCTCTGTCTCTATCGCACCCGCATATTCTTATCATACCTACAAGCAAATTCAAAAAATTTAGAGAGTGTCGCTTGTAGTATTGTATGGTTTATTTAAAGCAGGAAACAGGCTTGTATGATTTGAAATAACAAGTATAACTCCCTAAATAAAATTACATAGCCACCTCGATTGCGAGATTTAAAATTAATGAAATTTTCTTCGAATATTTTTTAAGGAATTACAGATTTCACGTTATCAAATGGTTAATAACTTTCAAATAACAAAAAACGCTATTCTAGAAAAAAGTTTATATTAAGGAAAATATTATGGCGCACACATGGTGTTGGAAAAAATATGTTTATTTTTGGGGCGCCTGCTTTAAAAGTGAATTTTAAAAATTTCAACTGCATTTTTCTATGTGTTTTATAAAACATATGCCAAAAATATGAACGCAGATTTAAAGCGCATAAAATTATCTATCAAGAGGTGAAAACCCCGAGTCAAATCGGCCAAGTGGAACAGGAGATATAAGGTTTTTAAAAGCAGATAATTTTAAAAAAAAAATCAGATTTTTCAGCAACTTTAAAAGTAACGGTCTTCCGTGCATAATGCATTTCGAGAAAAAATTTTGTACTGCATATTGAATAGCTTCATTTGTAGAAACTGTAAAAAACTTTTTGAAGCAATCGGGGATATTCAGTCCAAAAATGTGTTCGGTTTGTAAAAGAATGACCCATATATAGATGACATTATAGTTTTTGGCAAAAACAATATCAGAGCATAATTCAAATCTTCAGCAAGTATTCCAAAGATTACAAAAATACAATTTACAGTTAAATGCATCAAAATGTAACTTTTTTAAAAACGAAGTAATATTTTTAGGTCATAAAATAACAGACCTTTGGCGTAACAACTGACCCAGAAAAATGCAAAGGTAATGAAAGACTGTAGTGTATCCTTCGCGTAGAAGAATTAATATTTTTATTTTATAGTTTTTATTTCTTTATAATCCTAAAGGTTCTTATTTTGTTATGTCCCCGCTATTGCTGAGCGGCAGGACTCGCAAATCTATTTTGGCGGCTAGCGCCCAATATCTCTATATTTATACGGCGGAGATACGCCAAAGGAGTCAGCGACTAGCGCTTAATTCACCTTTTTATATTTATCCGGCGAAAGGTGCGCCAAATCGAGAATGGATAAGCAAAGGGTTTCGCATGTAAATCCAATCTGAAGTTCCAACTGAACTTCAAGCTTTATTTATATCAAAAAATATGTTAAGTAAGCATAAATGAATTACAATTGAAAAATATAGAATCTTATGAATTAGCTTGTGAGGTATGCTGACAAAACACTTTCCCACGATTCGACGACGCTGCCTGCAAAATATGTTGCTCATGCAATTAGTGCAGCTTGCAAAGAATTTGGTCATATGAAACCATTTATGTCGTGAATGAAGTGGAAAAATGAGTTTGTGCGTTCGTGTGTATACATACTACACCCTCACCCTCTAGAGAAAAAAAATTTGTTTTTTTTTTTTTTTTTTTTTTTTTTTTTTTTTTTTTTTGTATATACATACGAAGTAGAAAATTATTTGTGTTAAGCATCTTAGAATATAGTATTGCCTTAAAATCTAAATTTCGCCTTAAAAGTTTAATTATCGTGTAAAATTTTACTTATCGCATGCTTCTAACTAATGCTTAATATATAGTATCTATATTTTGTGTATTTTCTTACTCACATAGTTTTAAATTGTTGTTATGCACTAGTTTTTCTTTTATTCTTATACAATATTACTGAATTAACACCTTGTCGTTCTAATATCTTAAAAGGACCTTCATAAGGACTGTCTAATTTCTTACCTGCATAATTTTTAAGAAAACTAAGCTACCTATCTTAAATTCAATAGGATTTGAAATCTTGTCATAACATTCTTTATTTTTAATTTTTGAGTTAATCAAATACTTTCTTGCATTCTCATGTGCGTTTTGAATCTCACTTTGAGCTCATTTTGAAAACGATCAAAATTGTAAATAGGTTCGTTACTGTAAATCTTTGTTGGCAAGCTTGGTAATCTTCCAAATATTAATTCAAAGGGGGTGTATTTTGTGCTCGTATGTGGAGTGGTATTATAAGAGAACGTATAGTAAGGTATATTCTTATCCCATTCTGCGTCTTCAGTGCAACATAAAAGATATTCGTTGAAAACTCTATGATTTCTTTCTATTCCACCTAAAGATTCGTGGTGATACGGTGTTGAGGTTTTTTGTTCAATGTTTAATAAACTACAAATTTCTGAAATAGTTTGATTTACAAATTCTTTTCCCATATCTGTTTTCATTGTTTTTAAATGACCATATTTTAAAATGAATTTTTCTACTATCGTTTTTGCTACTTCTAATGATTCTTTAGATGTCATAGGGAAAGCTTCGACGTATTTGGTTAAGTCGCATTGTAGAGTTAAAATATATCTGAAATTATTTGATGGGCGTAAGGGTCCTATTGTGTCAATTGATACTACTTCAAAAGGACTAGAAGGGGTTTCAGTGATTATCATCTTCTCTTTAGTATGTACGGTAATTTTATTTTTCTTGCAAATTTCGCAATTTTGTATGAATTTCTTTACCATTTTATTCATACCTTTCCAGACATAGCGTTGTTTCAACTTAGCTATTGTCCTGTTTACACCGGTGTGACCTCCGAGTAAAGATAAATGATTTTCTTTGATGAAACGTAACTGATCAGGTTCGTTATTAATTGATTCGGGGGTTTTGAATAAAATAATTGTTATGGGAGTGCACAATCCCTTATTCATGTGTTTTCTGCAGTGTCTCTTCATATAAAATTTTTAATTCTTGTTGACTCATAGATTCAAATACTAGGTCCTTCTTGGAAAGAGCTAGCTTACTTATGCCATTGCTTTGTAGTACTGGAATCAGCTTCTCCAAGACCTGGCTTGTGCAGTAATGGTTTATCGCTTGATTCAATCAAAACATTGTTTTTGATTATGGCAAAAGTCTGCAAATTATTAAGCTTTTTGCGTTTATTATTTCCCTGTTTTTGTACAAATTTAAGAATAGGTAAATTTCTTATGTCCGATATAGATATACATTCCCACATGTGCGGATAGCTAATCGTTTCTGTGGGGGTAGGTGTTCTATTTGGACGGGTCACATTTTTAGTTCTGCTTCTAGTTATTGCTGCAATGCATGGAATTAAAGTTTTTAATTCATTAGAATTTACTGGAATTCTAGAAAGTGCATCAGCATTAGTGTTTAATTTTCCTTGTTTATAAATAATTTCAAAATCATATTCCATGAGATCCATTCGAATTCTGGTGAGTTTTGAAGAGGGGTTTTTGTGTTTAAACAATGAAACTAATGGCCTATGATCTGTTACTATTTTGAAAAATTTACCATATAGGTAGGGTCTAAAATGATTTATTGCCCAATGAATGGCTAAAAGTTCTTTTTCTATTATCGGTTTATTCAGTTCATGTTTGTTTAAAGATCTACTGGCATATGCAATAGGAAGATCGGATCCTATGGTACCTTGAGAAAGTACTGAACCAAGGGCGTAGTTTGAGGCGTCTGTGGTTAGAATGAATTCTTTTTGAAGATTTGGATATTGTAAGATTGGTGGGTTAATGAGTGAGTTTTAAGTATTTGAAATGATTTTTCACATTCAGGGCTCCAATTAAAAACTACGTTCTTTTTGAGTAAATTATTCAGGGGGTTTGCCACTTCTGCAAAGTTTTTTACGAATTTTCTATAATAATTGCAAAATGCAACGAATCTTCTTACTTCATTTGAATTTGTAGGTCTTGGAAAGTCTTTCACTACCTTGCATTTTTCTGGGTCAGTTGTTACGCCAAGGTCTGTTATTTTTATGACCTAAAAAATATTACTTCGTTTTTAAAAAAGTTACATTTTGATGCATTTAACTGTAAATTGTATTTTTGTAATCTTTGGAATACTTGTTGAAGATTTGAATTATGCTCTGATATTGTTTTGCCAAAAACTATAATGTCGTCTATATATATAAAGCATATATTGTCTAAGCCTGAGAGTGCTATTGTCAACATTCTTTGAAAACTGTTTGAAGCTAATTTTAATCCAAATGGAACGGTTTTAAAATGATAATGTCCGTTGTTTGTTGAAAAAGCTGTTAAAGGTCTTGATTGTTTACTGAGCGGAATTTGATGGAATGAATTTGTCATGTCTAATGTGGAGAAAATATTTAGCACCTTCTAATTTATCGAGTACATCCTCCAATCTTGAAATGGAAATTTGTCATCGACTAGTTTTTTTATTTAGCTGGCGAAAATCAACTACTAATCGCCATTTTTTTTCTTGTCCTGAGTCTTTTTTTGGTACTATTAGTAAAGGTGAATTGTAGGGGCTAGTAGAATGTTCAATAATGCCTTTGTTTAGCAGTTCTTGAACCTGTTTATTGATTTCATTTAGTTGGCTATGGGGAAGGCGATAATTTTTAATATAAATAGGACTGTAGTCTGTTAGTACTAGCTTTTGTTCATAAAAGTTATTAACTGATAATTCTTCATTGTTTAAATAAAATAGATTTTGAAATTTATTGCAAAGAGCCGTTATTGATTTGCTAGTGGAATAGTCTAAATTTTGTAAATTCAAAAGCGTTTTCAACTTTAACCATCGCAAGTTTAAATCGTTGGTGGACAAATATTTTTGTTTCCTTATATTAGTGAGAAGAACTTCTTTGGGAATTAAATCAAAAATGTGGTCGATGCCTCTATGTGTAAAAGAAAAGGTAAAATTTTCATAGTTAATCTTTGCTCTGAACTTTGCAAAAAAATCTCTTCCTAAAATTCCACTTGACCTTATAGGAAATGAATCATCTACAACACTGAATTTGTGTCTTAAAACACTATCCTCTATATTTATAGGCAAAATACATGTCCCTAAAGTCACAATGTCTTTCTTTGAGATTCCTGAAATTGCACATGAGTCGCTACTGTCAATGCATATATTACACAAATGTTCATATTTAATTAATGATATATCTGCCCCTGTATCTATTAAAAATAAAAGAATGTTATTATTACATTTAATATAAGCATAATTACTGTGATCAAAATTTACAGTGAAATGAAAAATTTTCATATAATTCCCCGAGTGACCTAATCTGCTACCTGTTCGGTATCGGGGGTACTCAAGTTTCCCTGTTGCTCTGTGCCATTTACAAAAAATGCATTATGCCTTACATTATTTTGGCTTTGAGAGTTATTCGAATTTGAATTCGCACGAGCATTGTTGTTGTTGTGCCTTTGATTTTGGAAATTGTTGTTGTTGTTGTATTGTGCACTTTGCTGATATGCGAGACGATCGCGGGTGCCTTGTCGGTTACCGTTGTTGTTGTTGTTGTTGTTGTTGTAGCGATTGTTGAAGCGGTTGTTGTAATTGTTGTTGTTGTTTCCTCTGCGATCGTATTGCTGCTGTCTGTTGTATGTTGGTTGTTTTGATGACTTGAGTTTTGTCGAATGATTTTGTTGTGTCTGTCTGTTGTTATCATGTCTCCTATTACAATTTTGCCTCTGCTGATTACCTTTATGCTGGTTTTTTCCGTTGCGCTGTCTATACCTCATGATACGAGCTTCTTCCGTATGATCTGATTCTTGCGCTATTTGGAGAGCCTCATTAAAAGTGGTGACTCTACTTGCTGCAATTGTTTGTGCTATGTTAGCATTTGTTATGCCTCGTTTTAGCACATTAAGGGCTATCACATCATTTGATTTGATTATAGCTGCCTTTTCTGCTGGTGTTTGCAGCGTTGAAATTTGTATTGAATTTAATTCCGAAATTAAACTTTCGATGGTTTCAGCGAATTTAGATATTGGTTTTCGGCCTTGTGTTGCTCTGGATAATTCATCTAATACAGTGTTTGCAGTTTTTCTGGGCTTGAATATTGCCTTTAAATTTTGTATTAGATTTTCTATGCCAGTTGTGCCAAGTAATTCGAGTTTTGTTTTTACTTTATCTGGTATTTTGGTGTTGAAGACTAATGCAAAATAAGTGGGTTTTTTTACTATCTGGAATTTCTGCGTTAAATAATTTGATTAAGTTGATAAATTTTTGAGCATTTCTAATCTGCCTGAAAATTCTGGTATGGCCTTAGTGTACTGTATCACGTTGAAGTTTTGATTCTGTCATTCTTGTTTCTTTTTTATTTTTCTGGTATAATGATAAAAAGGACGAAACGCACGTTGCAATGACTTTAAATGTTATTAATTTTCTATGGTCTTCCAATTTGCTGTTCAAAATCGTGAGGATAGCAAAATATAATTCTCTTGCTGTTTTTGTGGCTGCTGTTTGAAAATTTTCCTCCGCGTCTTTAATAGCGTCGATCAGCCCGTTGTACAATTTTTCATTTTCTTCCTTTTTACTTATGAGAGTTTTCTTTGTGTATTTTCTCGTCGGGGTCTTTTTGAGATTGGACAAGTTATGTTTTTAGACGCGCAAGTATTTCTTGCGTCAATGCTTCCATATATGATTAGTTGGATCTGACGTCAGTAAGGCATGCCACAGATCTAGCTGCTTTAAAAGCTTCTTGCCTTTTATTCTTTTTGTTTATTCTATAAATTTTATAGGTTAAATTCAATATGCAAATGATTAGAATTGCCCATAAAATGACTTCGTGTTGATCCAGGACTTCTGAATGATAATTTTGATTGTTGATTATCTGAACCTGCGGGTCTCCCGATTGTGTTGTTGGCTTAGAGTTTGTGGTTCCCATGGTTTTTGGAAATGAAATGTATTTGTATTTCTCAAATGTGGATTTTTGTCTTCTAAGTATTTTCCATGAAGCATATATTTTGGTGAGCGTCTTCAGTCGTCTATGACACAGAGCAATTACAATATATTGGGAAAAATATATACTTTTTTTTGGGGGGTTTAAATATAGTCTTTTTTTTTTTTTTTTTTTGAAACTTTAATGAAAATTTTTGTACGTGATTCTCATCTCAATTTGTCTGAGCGTATATAAAAAAAAAATTCCATGTATTTGTTCAAAAGCTTTAAAATTGAGTGGAGATAAACAAAATTAATTTATGGCAAGGCTGCTAGTGCTATGGTTAAAATAAAAATTTTTTTTTTTTTTGGAAATTTCTGCTTAGGCAAAGGAATTGTCGATTTTTTTTTTTTTTTTTTCAAAGGAAAGGATCAGAAGGATCCAAATTTGGTCGGCAGGATCGCCATGTAGTGTATCCTTCGCGTAGAAGAATTAATATTTTTATTTATAGTTTTTATTTCTTTATATCCTAAAGGTTCTTATTTTGTTATGTCCCGCTATTGCTGAGCGGCAGGACTCGCAAATCTATTTGGCGGCTAGCGCCCAATATCTCTATATTTATACGGCGGAGATACGCCAAAGGAGTCAGCGACTAGCGCTTAATTCACCTTTTTATATTTATCCGGCGAAAGGTGCGCCAAAATCGAGAATGGATAAGCAAAGGGTTTTCGCATGTAAATCCAATCTGAAGTTCCAACTGAACTTCAAGCTTTATTTATATCAAAAATATGTTAAGTAAGCATAAATGAATTACAATTGAAAAATATAGAATCTTATGAATTAGCTTGTGAGGTATGCTGACAAAACACTTTCCCACGATTCGACGACGCTGCCTGCAAAATATGTTGCTCATGCAATTAGTGCAGCTTGCAAAGAATTTGGTCATATGAAACCATTTATGTCGTGAATGAAGTGGAAAAATGAGTTTGTGCGTTCGTGTGTATACATACTACAAGACTTTCCAAGACCTACAAATTCAAATGAAGTAAGAAGATTCGTTGCATTTTGCAATTATTATTGAAAATTCGTAAAAAACTTTGCAGAAATGGCAAACCCCCTGAATAATTTACTCAAAAAGAACATAGTTTTTAATTGGAGCCCTGAATGCGAAAAATCATTTCAAATATTAAAAACCTCACTAATTAATCCACCTATCTGACAATATCCAAATATCCAAAAAGAATTCATTTTAACAACAGACGCCTCAAATTATGCACTTGGTGCAGTACTTTCTCAAGGTACAATAGGATCTGATCTTCCAATTGCATATGCTAGTAGATCTTTAAATACACACGAACTAAATAAACCAATAATAGAAAAAGAACTTTTAGCTATTCATTGGGCGATAAATCATTTCAGACCTTACCTCTATGGAAAAACTTTCAAAATAGTAACAGATCATAGACCATTAGTTTCATTGTTTAAACACAAAAACCCCTCTTCAAAACTCACCAGAATTCGAATGGATCTCATGGAATATGATTTTGAGATCATATACAAACAAGGAAAATTAAACACTAATGCTGATGCACTTTCTAGAATTCCAGTAAATTCTAATGAATTAAGAACTTTGATACCATGCATTGCAGCAATAACTAGAAGTACAACTAAAAATGTGACCCGTCCAAATAGAACACCTACCCCCACAAAGAGGATTAGCTATCCGCACATGTGGGAATGCATATCTATTTCGGATGTACGAAATTTGCCAATTCTTAAATTTGTGCAAACACAAGGGGAGAATAAATGTACAAAACGTAAAAATCTGCAGACTTTTGCCATCATTAACAACGATGTTCTTATTGAATCAAGCGACAAAGCATACTGCACAAAACCAGTTTTGGAGAAGCTGATTTCAATATTACACTGCAATGGCTTAAGTAAGCTAGCTCTTTCTAAGAAAGACCTAGTATTTGAAACTATAAGTCAACAAGAATTAAAATCATTATATGAAGAAACACTGCAGAAACAAATAAATAAGGGATTGTACACTCCAATAAATATTATTTTGTTCGAACCCCCCGAACCAATTAAATACGACCCTGATCAGTTACGCCTCATTAAAGAAAATCACTTGTCTTTACTCGGAGGTCACACCGGTGTAAACAGGACAATAGCTAAGTTGAAACAACGCTATGTCTGGAAAGGTATGAATAAAATGGTAAAGAAATTCATACAAAATTGCGAAATTTGCAACAAAAAAAAAATTAACGTACATACTAAAGAGAAGATGATAATCACTGAAACCCCTTCTAGTCCTTTTGAAGTAGTATCAATTGACACAATAGGACCCTTACGCCCATCAAATAATTTCAGGTATATTTTAACTCTACAATGCGACTTAACCAAATACGTCGAAGCTTTCCCTATGACATCTAAAGAATCATTAGAAGTAGCAAAAACGATAGTAGAAAAATTCATTTTAAAATATGGTAATTTAAAAACAATGAAAACAGATATGGGAAAAGAATTTGTAAATCAAACAATTTCAGAAATTTGTAGTTTATTAAACATTGAACAAAAAACCTCAACACCCTATCACCACGAATCTTTAGGTGGAATAGAAAGAAATCATTGAGTTTTCAACGAATATCTTTTATGTTGCACTGAAGACGCAGAATGGGATAAGAATATACCTTACTATACGTTCTCTTATAATACCACTCCACATACAAGCACAAAATACAACCCCTTTGAATTAATATTTGGAAGATTACCAAGCTTGCCAACAAAAATTTACAGTAACGAACCTATTTACAATTTTAATCGTTTTCAAAATGAGCTCAAAGTGAGATTACAAAACGCACATGAGAATGCAAGAAAGTATTTGATTAACTCAAAAATTAAAAATAAAGAATGTTATGACAAGATTTCAAATCCTATTGAATTTAAGATAGGTAGCCTAGTTTTCTTAAGAAATTATGCAGGTAAGAAATTAGACAGTCCTTATGAATGTCCTTTTAAGATATTAGAACGACAAGGTGTTAATTCAGTAATATTGTATAAGAATAAAAGAAAACTAGTGCATAACAACAATTTAAAACTATGTGAGTAAAAAAATACACAAAATATAGATACTATATATTAAGCATTAGTTAGAAGCATGCGATAAGTAAATTTTTACACGATAATTAAACTTGTAAGGCGAAATGTAGATTTTAAGGCAATACTATATTCTAAGATGCTTAACACAAATAATTTTCTACTTCGTATGTATATACAAAAAAAAAAAACAAAAAAAACAACAATTTTTTTTTTCTCTAGAGGGTGAGGGTGTAGTATGTATACACACGAACGCACAAACTCATTTTTCCACTTCATTCACGACATAAATGGTTTCGTATGACCAAATTCTTTGCAAGCTGCACTCATTGCACGAGCAACATATTTTGCAGGCAGCGTCGTCGAATCGTGGGAAAGTGTTTTGTCAGCATACCTCACAAGCTAATTCATAAGATTCTATATTTTTCAATTGTAATTCATTTATGCTTACTTAACATATTTTTGATATAAATAAAGCTTGAAGTTCAGTTGGAACTTCAGATTGGATTTACATGCGAAACCTTTTGCTTTTCCATTCTCAATAATTGGCGTATCTCCGCCGTATAAATATAGAGATATTGGGCGCTAGCCGCCAAATAGATTTGCGAGTCCTGCCGCTCAGCAATAGCGGGGCATAACAAAATAAAAACCTTTAGGATATAAAGAAATAAAAACTATAAAATAAAAATATTAATTCTTCTACGCGAAGGATACACTACAGATTAAATAAAAGTGATTTAGATCCAAACTCTCTCTAAGTTGAACCAATTTTCGCCTCTATGGCAAAAGGCGTTAGCATGGCCTTATTTGGGTCCGTTACCTTACTCAATAAAGCCTAGTTTAAAAAAAATTTATCTAGGACTTTTTAAAAAAAAATTTTTTTTGTTAAATCAAGTTTTTTCTATCGTGTTTTCCCCAATAGCAGGGCAAAAACTTTTTTCTTTTTGTTGAAATATTAGGGTGTTCAAGCTGAATTTGAAAGATCGTTAGGAAAAAAAATGTGGGCGTTTTTTCAGAATTTTGGAAAAAGGGAACCTCGGGCTTTTCAGACGATGTATGGAGAGAAAAGACGTTTAGATTCAGGCTACCGGCGTACAGTGGTTCAGACTGAGGTTAGGTCGGTCAAAAATCTGTAACTTTTGAACCAATAGAGACAATTATATAATTTTTTCGCCATTTCGCCTTTATAAAAACCGCCCACTTTTCCAATTTTTTGAAATCATATTACTTGCCTTTACACATGTTCAAATAACAAATTTTACCAAAATATCTTGAAGGACTTCGATCTTAGAGCAGTTTTTGTGATTTTCGTACAAGACCCTTTTATATTCGTGCATGCGGAATGCACCCTCTTTTTTGGTATAATGGAAAGTTTCACAATGATGTTGGCAGTTGTTGGCAATAAAGTATACATTTTTGAAAAGAAAATAGTTTTGGCTTTCCAATAAATGTAATTTTGTTTTGAAGATTTTTGATGCAAACAAGTTATACTCTTGCAAAATAAGAAAATCGTATAAAATTGGAGCTTAAAAAAAATATTATAATAGATATTTTCGATACAAGTGTCGAAATGAAGCTTTTTTTTGCACGAGTGGTAACAGGTTGGCTGATAAGTCCCCGGTTTAACAAAGAAAAACACATTTTTTTGTCAAAATTCGTTTTTATTATTCAACATAGTTACCTTCAAGCAGGCACGGCAGAACGGCGTTTACATGGGGTAGTTGTACCCACTCGAGATTTTCCGAGTGGGTATTTTACCCACTCGAAATTTTCCAAGTGGCTATTTTACTCAGTAAAAATTTCACGAAATTTTTGGAATGCCAGTTTTGACAAACAAATTTTTTCCAATTTTTTCATTTTGAGTTAATATGCAATGTTTCCGTAGAGCCTGTATCTTTGCGTTAATAAAGAATGAAAAGCATTAAAACGACATAAGCCAAAACTACCAAACGGAAGTATTTGGAAAATACTTGGCCGCGAAAATTTAATACGTAAAAATTTTACCCTAATAATTGTCTTTTTAAATAAAATGTTATTCTATTATTTCGGAGGCATTTACTGCATGTATGATATGTTGTACATTCCAAGTCGGAAGTTAATACGTTTGGCGGTTCAAAAGTTATAAGTATTTTTTTCATTTTTGGAGGTAGGAGTGGGCGGATCACGCCCATATTTTGCAGTAATATCCCAATGAGTGAAAGGTATGTACGTTCCAAGTCCGAAGTGAATATGTTCAGTAGTTCAGGAGTTATTAGCATATTTTATTTGTGGGGGAAGCAGTGGGCGGATCACGCCCATATTTTTCAATAACATCCCAATGGGTCCAAGGTATATATGATCCAAGTTTGAAGTGAATGTGTTCAGTGGTTCAGAAGTTACGAGCATTTTTATATATTATATGTATGTAAACAAATGCTACCGCAAAGCATTTAGAAAGAAAAGCTGATGCAATATTGTACATGCGTACATACATAGAATACATTCCGCATTCTTGGAAAGGCGCGCCGTCGCATATAGAAAAATGCTCATAACTTCTGAACCACTTAACATATTCACTTCAAACTTGGAACATATATACCTTGGACCCATTGGGATGTTATTAAAAAATATGGGCGTGATCCGCCCACTGCTTCCCCCACAAATGAAATATGCTAATAACTCCTGAACTACTGAACATATTCACTTCGGACTTGGAACGTACATACCTTTCACTCATTGGGATATTACTGCAAAATATGGGCGTGATCCGCCCACTCCTACCTCCACAAATGGAAAAATACTTATAACTTCTGAACCACAAAACTTCGGACTTGGAATGTTGTATGTGTGTACATATAGATGTAGGTACATATGTACATATCGTTAGCTTCGGATAGAAAGGGCGTATCATTTGTTTTTTCAAAAATAAGATTTTTAATTTTACTAGTGGTCCACTCTGAAATGCACCCCCAAAAAAATATAAAACCAAGCCTAAAACACAATTTTTTGTATTTTTAAATTTTTATAAAGGTGATTTCGATAGCGAAAGGTTGCTAAATGACCAAGTAATGTTTTTACAACTTTTAAAAAGACAAAAAGAAGAAGCGAACAACTTAAGAGAAGTTGTAAATTTTTTAAAAAAATACAATTGGGCTATAGGTCTTCTTCCAGAGTTTGTTCGGTTTGTTCGTTTACTCATTACAATTCCAGGATCATCTTGTTCGAATGAACGGAGCTTTTCCGTTCTCCGTCGACTTAAAACATATTTAAGATCAAAAATGTTGCAAGATCGGCTCAATAATGTTGCCGTTTTACATGTTTATAAAAATTTAACCGATATGCTTGATCTGGAAGAACTCCTAGATGAGTTTATTTTAAAAAATGTTAAACGGAGTGCAACTTTTGCATTAAAAAATTAAAATTGAAAGGAGTAATGTATTTAATTTTTAAAAGCCAAATATATACCTCATCGAGCTTAAGATTATGTTATTTTTCCATATTTAGCTTTAAAATGAAGAGTATACTCAGGAATTATTTTAGAAATAACTATTTATAAAAAGCATATAAACATATTGCATGTTATTTTATGACTCCAACGAAAAACTACATATACAGTGCAAGCTTGTAAATGAGAGGGAAAACACGTTATATGTTTAAAAAGCTTCTTATAAATATTTATTTCTAAAATAATTAGTATGCTCTTCATTTTAAAGCTAAATTTGGAAAAATAACATATTCTTAAGCTCGATGAGATATATATTTGGCTTTTAAAATTTAACAAGAGGCCGAAAAAATGCGGAATTGTCTTTAAGTTTTTAATTTTTTTTACATGAAGTGCGTTAATTTTTGTTATTAAATGTATAATATGAAATAATATTTTTAGTATATTTTATTGTACTTGACTTTGTAACGAAATCATGGGAATGTTCAATTTAAAGCTAAATATGGAAAAATAACATAATCTTAAGCTCGATGAGATATATATTTGGCTTTTTAAAATTTAACAAGAGGCCGAAAAAATGCGGAATTGTCTTTAAGTTTTTAATTTTTTTTACATGAAGTGCGTTAATTTTTGTTATTAAATGTATAATATGAAATAATATTTTTAGTATATTTTATTGTACTTGACTTTGTAACGAAATCATGGGAATGTTCAATTTAAAGCTAAATATGGAAAAAATAACATAATCTTAAGCTCGATGAGATATATATTTGGCTTTTAAAATTTAACAAGAGGCCGAAAAAATGCGGAATTGTCTTTAAGTTTTTAATTTTTTTTTACATGAAGTGCGTTAATTTTTGTTATTAAATGTATAATATGAAATAATAATTTTTTGTATATTTTATTTTACTTGATTTTGTAACGAAATGATGGGAATGTTGATTTCGTGGGAGCTTTGTATACTACTCCAACGCAGCAATACACCACCCTTCCCCCTTCGAACTACTACCCACTAGAGGTGGAAAACAATCAATGTTAACATAATGGTAAAATTAATAAATAAATGGTAAAAATAAATTCCATTAAATTAAATTCTAACAAGCTTAGTAGTTGATGAAAAACAATAGATTGTCGTAGAACACCATCAATAGGGTAAAAACATTTAAAAACATCGTCGATGTATCCCACAATCGTGCACTATTGATGGTTTCTGATAACTAACAATTTTTTTCCATCAACTAAGGTTGTTAGAATTAAATCAAACTTAATCTATTTTGCATTTTTAACTTTCTTTTCATTATTATTTATTTTAACTTAAAAACATCGATACTATCGATGTATCGATGTTAACATCGATTTTTTCCCACCTCTACTACCCACTCGGGAAAAATCTGTTCTGCCGTGCCTGCCTTCAAGAGCGATACAACGATTATAACGACCTTCCAATTTTTTGATACCATTTTGGTTCTACTCCTTCGGTTTTGCCTCAAAATAGGCCTCAGTTTTGGCGATCACCTCTTCATTGCAGCCAAAGTTTTTCCCTGCGAGCATCCTTTTGAGGTCTGAGAACAAGAAAAAGTCGCTGGGGGCCAGATCTGGGGAATACGGTGGGTGGGGAAGCAATTCGAAGCCCTATTCATGAATTTTTGCCATCGTTCTCAATGACTTGTGGCACGGTGCGTTATCTTGGTGGAACAACACTTTTTCTTCTTCATATGAGGCCGTTTTGCCGCGATTTCGACCTTCAAACGCTCCAATAACGACATATAATAGTCACTGTTGATGGTTTTTCCCTTCTCAAGATAATCGATAAAAATTATTCCATGCCCATCCCAAAAAACAGAGGCCATTACTTTGCCAGCGGACTTTTGAGTCTTTCCACGCTTCGGAGACGGTTCACCGATCGCTGTCCACTCAGCGGACTGTCGATTGGACTCAGGAGTGTAGTGATAGAGCCATGTTTCATCCATTGTCACATATCGACGCAAAAACTCTGGTGTATTGTGAGTTAACAGCTGCAAACACCGCTCAGAATCATCAACACGTTGTTGTTGTTGGTCAAATGTGAGCTCACGCGGCACCCATTTTGCACAGAGCTTTTTCATATCCAAATATTGATGAATGATGTGACCAACACGTTCCTTTGATATCTTTGAGGCCTCTGCTATCTCGATCAACTTCATTTTACGGTCATTCAAAATCATTTTCTGAATTTTTTTTTATGTTTTCGTCGGTAACCACCTCTTTCGGGCGTCCACTGCGTTCACCGTCCTCCGTGCTCATTTCACCACGCTTGAATTTTGCATACAATCAATTATTGTTGATTTCCTGGGGCAGAGTCCGGAAACTCATTATCAAGCCAAGTTTTTGCTTCCACTGTATTTTTTCCCTTCAGAAAACAGTATTTTATCAAAACACGAAATTCCTTTTTTTCCATTTTTTTCACAATAACAAAAGTTGCTTCACAAAAGACGCTCTATCTCACAAACTAATTGACTTACAGACGTCAAATTTCGACACGAATCATTTAAAGGTTGCCACTATATAAAAATAATATGCATTTAATACTAGCGACGCCATCTATGTGTCAGACCGGGGACTTATCAGCCAACCTGTTAAATGTTGTAAAACGAGGCGCAGCCGACATTGGGCATTTTTGGCCGACCCACTGAAATTCTGAACCACTGTGCGGCGGCTCAAAATTTTGGTATCTATCAAAAACTGACATGTGCAAAACGATTGAGCAATGTTTAGAGGGGGATAATGGACCTATTTTTTGTGTTTTTACGAATTTTTTTTTGCGTTTGTGAGAAATTTTAAATGTTTTTTGTTGTCTTAGAGAATTTAAAATTTTTTGTTTTTGTTTTTGAGAATTTTATTGTTTTTTTTTGTGTTTTTGAGAATTTTATTAATGAATGAAACATACATGATATGTTCCTTTAATTTAACTTTCTATTGTTGCCGTGGCAACGTGCGCCGGTACAGGTATGTTTATTAAATTTTCTCAGCACATTGCCTTTCTTAGCTCAACGTTTGCCTATTTGTGCTTAAGAATGCTTAGCTTTGCTTCACGCTTACGTTTATCTTCAGCAACAGTCCACTGGCAGTGTTTGAAATATATAAAACGGTAATTAGTTTGTCTTAAAAGAGATAATTTATGATTATATACCAATCATCGGTTTCGTCGAACCACTTTGAAAAATTGCTTTCAGAAGTACATTTTTATGCATTTGTTGCATTATGTATTGTTTTATATTTTTTTTGTTTTTTGTTCTCCTATAAAAATATATTCAAAAGCCTTAATATGTATTTTTCTGATTTCAAAAAATATGTCAGACGGCGCACATAGCTTTCCAAAGTCGGTTGGGCTGGAGTATTTTTTTTCATTTATAAACCTTTCTGAAGGAGAAGTCACAAGTTCAGTTTCTTTTAATATTGTTTTTTTTGCAATTCGGGCAATTCACAGCCCTTGCAATGTAACCAACAAAATTACTACTGGAGGTTAATTCCACAGGTATTTCGAGAGATGTAAAATTGTCCATATTGGTGTCAAAGTAGAGGCTTCATTATCTTTAACAAGATTGCTGAAGATAAGCAATATTTGGTTTCTTTTTCTTTCGCATTGTCATTGGACTCATAAATAATTGAGTCAAATTCGACTGGAAGCATAATGTCATTATCTGCTTCACAATTTAGCCTTATTTGTAAATTTAAATAGACTTAGCGAAAGCAACTTTGCAATGATCACGTTAAAACTCATGCACAGAAGGGTTCCGGCAGTTGCCCCCTTTAGCGCGAAACGCATGCAAAAAATTTTCAATGTGATCTTTCGTTAAGTCGCCCCAGTTAACACAAAAAGTTAGATGAGTTGCTTTTCAAAAGAGCTGAAGTTAGTTGGAAAATCCCTTCGGTAGATTGCAGTAAGCCTTCAATGCAAAAAATGGCGTTGCCAAGGGTATTTACGTCCTGGAAATAAGCCTGCAACTTTTTCATTTTTTGCCAAACTAGGTTGTCAATTTGCCAGTGCCGTAGCAACCATAGGGGCAAGAGGGGGCTTTCCCCCCCCACGCATTTTTGTTTTTGCCCATGAAAAAAATTAAAAAAAGGAGAAAAAATAAATGACAATCGAAAAAACAATGATATTCAATTATATTTAATATAATTGCACTTTGCGATTGTTTAGTTTATTGAATCTTAAATGAATGGTTTCCAGGTTTTGTTCGTCATTTGTCTTTTCACGCACCATATTTTTTATTTCTTTGTCAATTCGTATCGGAAAACGGTTTCATCAATTAAAGTGCTGCTGGATAATGAAATTTCCCATTTTTGGGGATAAAGGCAAAAAGGGGAAAATGTGAATTTTTAAAACTATTGGGGTATTCACAAAGGCGTGTTTTAAAGACGTTGGAGAGTCGGAAATTGGTTAAACTTAGAAAGAGTTTGGATCTTAATCACTTTAATTTAATCTTATTTATCCGAAAATGTAAAAAAAAAGTACAAAAAAGTGTTTAAAAAGTATTCAGTTGAGACTTTTTTATAATTGTCTTTTTTTGCCATATTTGGAACCCCCTGTCTTAATAAGGCCCCATTCTGATTGCTCTCAAAAAACGTGCGAACAATTAAAGAAAAATATAAACATTTATCTGATTTCATTGTAAATGTTGTTTGAGATCAAAAATTAAAATAAATACTCTGCACAGCTCTTCTTATATAAAATAATATAATTAAAACTCAAAGTTGTATATTCAAGTGCAGGTACAATGCATTATCGATACTAATTTTGTTAACTTGCTGCTTATTGCAGTGAAAGGCCTTCTTTTTCATTGTTTTTAAGTGCTTGGTATATTAAGGTCCATTTAGGGCCTCCAAAAAAATTTTTTTTAAGAACCAGTTGCAAGGTGACTATTGTATGCCTTATTAAAACCACTCAATATAACTTTACGTTTTATTCGGAATACAGCAATGCCAGGGGTTGTTTCCATCCTTTTTAATTTGAATAAAGTCCGACTTTTGGTATGAGCATCAAGACTTTACAAAATTATCAACAACTTTTATAAAAACATTGCTTTCTTCTCACGCAAAATTAGATCAAGCACGTTGTTTTCACTTCTGTAGACTTTGTTGGAAGATAACTATTCACTCAGCTACACAATCGATGCAATTTTGTTTGCTTTGTGAAGTAAATATAAACGCTTTAGAACATGCCAAAAATCATTATGCTGGGAGTACTAGAAATATGTTTTCTGAAAATCGGGCCTTATAAAGCAGTTGGTTTATTTTTGGCTCAACCACCTTATAAGCAATACTTGTTTAAAAAAAAGGACTTTTCGCGAGAAGTACACGGAAAGAATTATTTTCTCAAAATCAGTAAAAACTAATAAAATCTTGGCTTGATTTGGCAGCAAGAAAATTTTTACTGATTTGAAGAATATATTTTATTAAACATCAAAAAGTAAATATTTTATTGAATCAAGAAAATATTTTATTAAACATCAACAAGTAAATACTTATTTACAAAAACAATTGCATGTATTAAGTTTTATTGTATGCATATGCATACAGAGAGTTGTTTTTTTTCAATTTAACTGTGAAATTATTCGAGCTGAACTTCTCTTTTCTTAGATAGCGAATCAACAGATTCCTATTTTTGTTGCATTTTTTGTCCCATTCGGTGACTCTTTTCTGCGACGAAAGTTTATTTCTAGAAGAACAATATTAATTCATTAGTGTGAAATCTATGTTTCAAGCTATGCTTGAGAAAGGCATCCATAAGCGACTATTTGCTGACTTACGTTTCGACCGCCGTCTGGGGTCTCATTAGAGCAATTTTTACGGATTGGCTGACTACTGAGTCAAATTTCGGTTTGCGTATTTAACTACCTATGACTGCAATTCAAACCCTTGAATTGTAGCGTCAGAAATGACTTCTAATGGGAGATCTAACTATGTGTTTTTAGTCAATAAAATTTTTTACCGATATCAGTAAAATCTATTTACTGATTTTTAGCAAAAGTTGTACTTTGGGAACAACTTTGGTATTGAATTAATAAAATGTTTACTTTTTGACAGTTAATAAAATATTTTATTGATTCAATACAAGACAATTCTTTCCGTGTAGGAAAAATGTAAGCTATAAGAGAGAAAAATCGTGCATGTGGCAGCACTTTTTGAATTGAACTGTTTGCCTACCCCGCTTATATCGTCTCGTGTATAATAGCTCTAAGAAGAATAGCTGATTTTTTCTAACACGCTTTAAAAAAGTATTCATTCGATACGATTCCTTAAGGTCCGTTAAACGCTTGCATTGAAAGAGTGCATGTAATATGGTTTTAATTAAAATAGACGTTAAAATTGAAAAAATTCTTTTTCCCCTCCACGCAAAACAGAATTGCTACGGCACTGCAATTTGCAAACCGGATCTAAGAGGATTTCTATCATTTAAAACGCGGCTATTCAAACAATCGAAATAGTCGTTAAATTTTTGAATAAATTCTGCTGTTGACATTGCACATTTTAAAGTATTTCGTTGGAATTGTTTGTTTTCAACACATGTTTTAATTGCAGCAGCAACAGTGTGGCTAAAAGTCTGAGTCGCTAGACAAACTCGCATTCGCTCGAATCTTGTAGGCTCAACGTGGCTTTTCGTTAATTTTGTCATTTTTGTTACGTTACCCTTTTCTATATCGTAAAGTTCTTTAACAACATCGAAACTGACTAACCCATCAGGGTTTAGAAAGTTTGCGTTAAGGAAAGAGTTTCTAAGGGATTTAAAAAGGTGCGGAACGTCATAGAGTAAAAAAAATTTTTCGTTTTCATAATAAAAATAGGGATTTTTTGTTGTTACACCAAGCTTTTTTGCGCATTTTCGATTATTTTCCTCCTTGGTCGAAAACCCGCTGCCCTGATATTCAAGCCGACTTTTTTTGATATTCCCAAGTTTTTGAAAATAAGTTTTTTTAAATCTTCTCCTTTGATGTTTGTTTCGGGCACAAAATAGTTAAGGACAAATTTCCAATTTAGGAAAATGCCGCGCAAAACGAAGATGCAAATATGACTTCCCATATGGTTTGAACGTTCAATTACATCAGCTAATCCATCGATCACATCAACAGATGAATTGTAAGTAAGGCTTCGCTTGATTGCGACCTCATCACAGGCAAGAACGCATTCTCTATCAGAGGAATTCATACTTTTGCTAATTTCGGTGAACGCTGCATAAAGGCACTCGTTATCACCAGCTGCAACTTTTTTATATTATTCCACCTGAACAACGAAGCGGGACTCGGAAGATGTAATTTTAAGGAGTCTCTTAGAAAATTATACGTCGAAGTGGATCTATAAAAAATTGCTTGTGCAAAAAGCTTCTCCGTGGTATCCCATCTAGTGCTGCATCCCTTTTTTTCTTTAACTAGCATATTTAAAAGGATTTTTTCATTGTCATGCAAAGTCATTTTATCAAGATGTTGTGTCCACGATATATTTTGTTTACTTTTTAGGCGCATAATTATTTTTCTCAAATTTGTATTTTCTTTTTTAAGCTCGTTAACCTGATTTTTTTTTACATCAGCGTACTTTTGAATCGAAAAAATTTTTTTTGGTAGTATTTCAGAGTTGTAGTGCTTTTATGACATTGTGAGCAAACTCCCACAGGCGATTCTGAGCGCTTCCTTTTTTGTGGTGGGGACTTGAGAAGATTTAAATCAATTTCTATGCCATCAGCGTAGCCATGACCAGATGCTTCATTTCTTTCTTTTAAATACAGCTGTGGAACGGCACCACGTTTTAAAAATTTTTTCCCTATTCCATCTTGAGAAAAATGGTCTCCACAGAGAAAAAGACCGGAGCAGTTAGCAATGAAGTCCTCGCTAAGATTGCATTTTTGGACCCACTGCATAAACAGGGGACTCTCAAGCATGGAAACTTGAAAACCCTTAAATTGGAAAATCACGTATAGACTTTTGACAGTGCGGAAGGATGCATCGCTTGCCGCTTTTCTGACACATATCGATTTCGGCTTTGTCTTTGGGTCACTCATAACTATTTAATTAAGTGAGTACCGAAAACTGAACGATTTCAATTACGCCAAGTTATAATTAAACAAAGGTAAAAAACACCCTAAGTCAATCAACGGAAAATAAACGCAACGACAACAGCAAAAGCCAACGAAGAACAATGCAAATCAAAATACGAATCGAAAATCTTTGAAAGCAACGAAATTCAAAATCTCAACGGAAAATTGCAAAGAACGGAACGGTTTTTTGCATACAACTTAAATAGTTCGCGTACGATGTCAACGCCAGTGATGCCAACTCTTACCAATGAAAACCGGCTAGATAAGCTCAAAAAAAAGGCTAAAAAAGGCCAAAAAAATCTTGAAAACGGCCAAAATAAAGGCTGTTATTTTTATATTTTATTTTGGTTCTGCTTTATCAAACATCGTCCGATTTTAAATATTCCCGAGGAATGTTTCCCTGCTGATTTAAAAAAAAACTTCTCCCATTCTAAGCAAGCAGAGATGGAAATGTAAAAGGAGCAAGAATTTCGAAAATTTTTCAGCAAATATCATCAAACTTTTCCTATTATCGACGTTAAGGGCAATTTGTTTTCCGCGAAGAAAAATTTCTAAGTAAAAAAAATCCCAGGCAGATTCATTTAGAAATGGTCTTATAATATAAGTACACAGAACACAACAATATCAAAGAAATCAAAGTTCAACAAATTGATAAAAGTATATACGAGTATGCGTATGTCTTCATCTACAGTATATCGTTCCAGTCCTTGTTGAAATGCATAAAAGCTGGTATCCGGTTCGGAATGTCATGCATTTAGCAAGATATAGACGTGCATATCGAATCTGTAGACATGGTTTGGTGTGTATTCGGTCCCAAACTGTAAATCTTTGTGTTCACATCGGAAACACACCGGAAAATTTGGTTTAAAACAAGGAAATACAAAAAATAGCTAAAAAGGCTATTCACCACAAGAAAAAGGCTAGATTTTTAGCTAATAGCAAATAGATGTTTTTACCGGCTAAGCCGATTTAAAAACGGCTAGATCTGACTAAAAAAAGGCTGAAATGGCATCACTGGTCAACGCTTGGCCAGCCAAACTAGGCTTGGCCAAAAAATATCGATAATATCGAAATATCGGAAATATCGAAATATCGCAACGATATTTGTACTCGATACTCTATTTTTTGATATTTCGATGTATCGATACTGATTTGGCCGTATCGAAATACGATATTTTTTTGTCAATGAGAAAATCAGTGCTGCCAAATCAGTGCTTTTTATCACTAAGACGAGATTTACACAACACGACTTGTGGATAGAAAAACATTTTTTTTTCTCAAGAGATGCACGGGGAAGGAAGAAAAATGCTTCCATATCATATCCCCATGCGTCCCTTATTAAAAAAGTATGTTTTTTAAATCGAAATGTCTCACAGTGTAAATCCCGTCTAAAGTATATATTTTTTAAAATGAAAACTTCCGAACTGAAAAATTTTTTTAACGCTATCAATGGAATGTTCAACTTTTAATACTTAGTCGACATATTTTGTCTGTCCCATACCCTGAAGAGTTCCCCTATATGTTTTTGATGCGGCTTTAAGGAAATTTTATAACTGGAGTACCCTTCCCGCAAAACATTTTTTTGAGTCTGAAAATTTTTGAGTCTAGAAAGAGTATTAATTTATACTGATTTTGAAGTCCTCAAAAATAAGAATCTTAAAAAAAATTATAAAAGTTATAAATTTGACCCTTTTTTACTGTATTATTATTGGGCATAAAACACTCTTAACAGGCTTTAAATTCGAAACGCTCAAAATGATGGAGTCTTAAAGGGTACTAAATTTATATTGTTTTTAAAGCCCTCAGAAATAAGATTGAAAAATAACTATCATTAATTTGAGTGTTTTTCATTGTAATATTGAGACTAAAAACATTATTATATCTATTCGGTCACACGTTCATTGTCAGCCATATTTAAGTGAATAAAACTCAAAGAATGCAAAGAATGAAAAAACTAAAACAAGAAAGATTTCAAAGACATTATTCAACATTTAACCAACAAACAGCAAAGTTTTGTGGCGAAAACATCTGGTGTGGAAAATTTCGTCGACGAGTGCACTATTTTCGAAAATATAGATATTAAAAGAGAAAGTGAAGCAGCAAATACTTAGAAATTTCGGTGTAACGAAGTGAAGCGTTGGGAAGTTTTCCACGAGCTGTTGCATCAATAGGCTATGAAGTTAAAAACTACGTATCTAAGAATTTGTCGTTATTTTTAGTTTTCAAGTCAATGTGAATTAAGACTGATGTATTTTGAAAACTGGTTATCATTATAAGAGTTTATTGTTGTTGAGATTTTTAATTCAAAAACGAGTTTGGAATAAAATAAAAAATTACGCGAAAAAATTATGATTTTTAATTTCAGTGAAAGGAAGAAAAAGGGGTAAAAATAGTGATAAAAGGAGAGTTGATTTACGTCTCATTTAAAATGCAAAAAACACTATTTTTATACTTCAAAAAAAGTATAAAAAACTTAAAAAGAGTACAATAACACTTAAAAACACGGTTTTTAAGAGTCTAAAAATAGTCGAAATGTTTGTGAAATGTTTCGAAACAATTTCTGAAAAAGAGTATAATAAAACTTCAAAAACACAGTTCGATTATACTTTTTTTACACTCTTATTTTAGACTCTAAACGTGTGTCCCTTTCAAAGAAAAGCACACTGCTTTTTTGAAGCTCAATTTATACTGTTTTGCTGCAAAAATTTTGAGTCTAAAAGTAGTCTAAAAAAGAGTCTAAATGTTTGCTGGGCAATGAATTAAAATTCTATTCCAAATTCTAAATTACAAAATTAATTAAATTTGATTTATGAAGTATCTTAAAATCTTACATATAAATTAGGAAATTATATAGTGGTGTTATACACGAGCATTTCTTATGCGCGTTTCGTCACGCCTAGCGCAAAGTGCTTTTGAAAACTCAAAAGGTGGTAGCACTAATGGCGAAAACTAACAATAAAATTCTTATGGTAACTCTGTTGCACTCCGTTATTTTCGTGGAAGAGCCGTTGAGCTTAATCAAAAAGTGAAAATGAGTAACGTGTGGTGTTTTTTTAAAAAATCAGAAAAAAAATATTGCAATTTGCAATATTTTGTGGGAGAAAATATAGAACCAGTGGAAACACAACGAATTTGAAGACACTTTTAAAGCGAATCCATTTTTCACGCATTCCAGCGCTAGAGGCAAGTAAAAATCGAAATGCTAAGCAAAGTGCTGGTGACTCCCTGCAGGACGTTGCAGAGGTCGCAGCTACCTCAGAAAATGATAAAGCATCAACATCAAAAGGTATTGTGGACGAACAACCAACTTTAAAGGAAGTATTGGAAAGAACCGATAGCTATCAAGGTATGCTTGGCAAAAGTTCAAATATATATAGTTTAAATCCAATATAGATGTATGTACGTACTTACTGCTTAAATTTTGTTTTCTACGTAGAAGGCGGACAAAAACACAGTGATATAACACAGGCATTGGTATATATGGTCTGCATAGACAACTTACCATTTAACTGTGTTGAAAAAGATGGACTTAAAAAGTTTATTCGAACTGTAGCGCCCAAATATAAGATGCCATCCCGGCAAAAAGTAAGTCATAGGAAAGAATCTAAATATTTATTTTTCCGGAGCGCAAAAAACGGTTTACTAAATGAATTCTCTTCTTGACTCTATAGCTGACAAGATTGATAGAGCAGCGATATTGTGCAACTAAATCCATATTGAGAACAGAGTTTCAAAATGTAAAGAACATCAGCTTGACCAGTGACATCGTAACAATTACAAATTCGACTCGTAGTTTTCTACTATTGACTTGTCATTTTATAAATAACAGCGATAATTCTTATGACTTGGAAGCCATCTCTCTGTCTGCGCAAGGACTTCATGAGGTAGATTTTTTGTTACTACATTTAATACATATTTTAATTTTTTTTAAACTACTTTATTAATATAGTCTCATACTGCCGATTACATTGTTGACTGCTGGAAACATGATTTGAATGAATTCGGCATTGAAAAACAACAAATAATTTCGATTACCACTGATAGAGGTGCAAATATGATTGCTGCGACAAATAAATTTTTGGGCAAGGGAAACCACATCCCATGCATGGCTCATTTGATGCATACTGTTGTTACTGCAGCGCTGGAAAACGTCGAAACTGCAATAGAGGGAGTGAAAGCTATTGTTGCTTACTTAAAGCACTCTGTTTCAGCAATGGAAGAGCTTAAGGCTGTTCAGATTCAGGAAGACGGTCTGTCTTACAATTTAATTCAGTCGGTAAAAACGCGCTGGAACTTAACATTTGACATGCTTGAACGCATTCTGCTGTTATCAAAGCACATAGCAAAAGTGTTGGCCGCTAGAAGCGAAAACCAAAAAAATGTTCCAGACATGATACCGTTCTCTGTGCAAACTGTTTTCAAAGATTTAATAGATATTCTCAAGCCTTTTAAAGAAGCTACAGTGGATATAAGCGCGGAGAGTTATGTAACAGCAAGCCTTCCTATACCTTTGTCAAACTTGCTGCTCCAAACCGTTGAAAACTTACATCCTTTAACAGATGCAGGGAATTTTTTTAAAAGTTCAATTCTCTCGAATGTTCAATTGAAGCTTATTCCATTGGAACAAAATATTTTTTTGGCGAAAGCCACAATTCTGATCCTAGATTCAAGAAAATATAATTTTCATCCCGCACTCGCTGCTTCGAAAGCGGTAATTGAGCTGAGCTCGGAAATTCACACAGCGCACAGAATTAGGAACCGAGTATCGCCTAATCAAACGTTACCCATACACTTACCGCATAGCTGTAATTCAATATGGGAAAGGCATGAACATATTATTTCACGAGCTTAACAACTTCCGAAGTTCCAAGTCATGGAGCAGTGCCGAGCGAACTAAAGCAATATTTAGACCAACCAAATTTTGCGTAGAAATGAAAGTGCATTGAAATATTGGGTTGAAAGTAAACATTTTACACCCGTTCTGTCTGACTTAGCAATAAAATACCTTACCCCACCAGCTTCGTCAGTTTCCTCAGAGAGACTAGCTTCAACGGTTAACTTGGCCGTTCCAAATAACCGAAGCAAGATGACAGGAGAGCACATAATGCAGCGAGTATTATTAATGACCTGTGGCGGAAAGCGTTGGTTAGAATAGTTTTTTACATGAATGTACAAACGATTCCATCAAATATTTCACAAAAATTAACATTAAAAAACTTCTAAAACTAACCGTATATGCCTGTTTATTGAACCCGAATCAATTGTTTGTGGTGAGCAAAAAAAAAGTTAGTATCCCAAGTACTTCCACTTAAATCACTCACAACCGCGATAACTTCTGCATCAATATGTAAGGTACATGCAATTTCAGATTTTCATACACATTATCTAAAAATTATTTTTTAAAATAATACTTAATAATTTTTTACAGAAGCAAACTAAAAGCACTTGATTTTTACCCAAACATGCGTAGGATCAAAAAATATACCTATTTTAATTAAATTTTCGATTTATTCCCGCTTTCTACTGTTCCCGTTAAAGTTTTTCGACAGGAATTTACTATTTTCTAAATGGCTCCCACAACACTAGCGCTTGCAACTCTAGGATCCCAAACCACTTATCACGGGATATCGAACTGTTTTTTTACCTGGACTTTCAAGAGTTCTTGAAAAAAGTTTAAAGTGAAATAATGTAACTTTTTGTATTTATTGAAAAAATTACCGAAATTCCGGGATCACAAAAACCGTCCGGAATTTGAAGCCCTACATAGCACTAGCAAAAAGAACTTAATTTTCTTCAGAATAATACATTGGCAGGGCTATAAGGAAGAAATAGTACTGGTGGAGTTGGAACTAATAAAACACTAGATTTTAACTATACGCATTTCCTGCAGGGTATGTACTACCGATATATCGATATTTTTTTCGAATAATATTTTTTCGATATCCGATATAGTTTTGAAATATCGAAATATCAAATATCGATATTTTTTTTTATTCTGGACACCCCTAAGCCAAACAGCAAATGAGTCAATCAGGGCTGGGCGCAATACAGAAGCAAATATAACCTGATGAACATGTAGTGGTGCAAGAACTTCATAAAATACAAATTCGCTCTTCATTTTGCGAAGACGAGCGACATAGGTCTTACCTCCAGAAGCATTCATGCCAAACTAAACTCACAAAGCATTATTTTAACGAAAATAGCTCTCTGCTTTGCACTAAAAATCTCTTGTTCGCATAAATTTTTTGACAGACGTCTTGCTTCGTTCGCTTCTTGACAACAACTAAATTCGTTTCGCGTGCGCTCTTTATATATGTACACGCGAGCAACGAATTTTTGCTCTCACTTGCACATTTCTTGCTCGCGTGCCCAGCCCTGGTCAATCAACATACCCAGCGGGAAGTTTGTTCTTCGATTACCTTATTCGTCGAGGAATTCTTCGATGAAAGGGTCATAGGAGAATGCTTCGAAGAAAAAGGTAAGGGAAGCGGAAAAATTATTGCTCACATAGTCGTCGTAGACTTTTTGATGAGGGGTTCGTCATAGAATTCTTCAACAAAGAAGTAAGCGAAAGAGGTAACGAACGCATTTTCAATAACATCGCCGTGTTAATTTTCATCGACGCGGGTAAGTGGTAGACATATGTTGTATCGATTACCTCGCTCGTTTACCAATGTCTACCTTTTCCCGCTGGGAAGAGACTGTACCAACCCGCAATTCTAAACACGAGATGATATTTTTATATCGAACTCTGAAACCAGACTGACTTTTATTTTCTTTCGTGTTTCATATCTACAAATCCTTTTTCTTTTCATTAGCCTACTATATATTTTTTTTTTTAAACAATTCATTTAATTTATTGGATCACTCCTTTAGGATAGGAGTCTATCACTAATTTATAAAATCTTACACCTAAAGTTAACAATTACATATCACAGAGCATATTCAGATTTGAAGAATCCTTTATGGGATGTAATTTTTAGATAATTACGTGCCTTTTCGCTGGAGCTAGGCTTTTATGATGTGTGTGTAGGAGCACATGTAATTGAGAACGGTGTTGGAGAGCTTAATATAAAGCTCAGTAAGGTGGTTATGCAGTGGATTACCCGGGAGAATGTAGATTTTTTGACTTTATAGCTAGGAAAGCTGTTGTTTTTGGAAGTGCATGGATTGCACTCCGAAAACCGCGTCGGCAATCAGCTAGGAGAGCTGTGTTGTTGCATGTGCATGGATTGCACTCCGAAAACCGCGTCGGCAATCAGCTAGGAGAGCGGTGTTGTTGAATGTGCATGGATTGCACTCCGAAAACCGCGTCGGCAATCAGCTAGGAGAGCTGTGTTGTTGTATGTGCATGGATTGCACTCCGAAAACCGAGTCGGCAATCAGCTAGGAGAGCTGTGTTGTTGAATGTGCATGGATTGCACTCCGAAAACCGAGTCGGCAATCAGCTAGGAGAGCTGTGTTGTTGAATGTGCATGGATTGCACCTGTTGTATTTGGAAGCGCTGGTCGATCATTTCTTTTTAGCCTCGAATAGTGTAATGAATTAGTTAGTGAACGCGCTAGTGGATTTACGTGCGCTCGCAGTTTACAAAAATATTTTTCTTTGATTTTGGCGAATTCCGTTTTCACCATTTCTACGTTGAGCTCTCTATGTATTCTTTCATTTGTAACAAACCATGGGGCTCCTGTAATTGTCCTAAGGATTTTAGATTGTGCTCTCTGTAGAATGTCTATATTCGAAGCGCTTGCATGTCCATACAATTGCAAACCATAAGTCCATATTGGTTTAATAACTTGCTTGTACAGAAGGACTTTATAATCTAGTTTTAGATCAGAGCGATTATTTATGAGCCAGTGTAACCTGCTTGCTTGCAGCTTCATTTGGGTTCTCTTAGCCTCGATGTGCTTACGCCATGTCAATCTTTTATCTAAGTGAATTCCGAGGTAAGTAACTTCTTCACATTGAGGGATGCGCGTGTTATTAAGGAAAATGTTCGGCGAAGCTTTCCTGTTTAGAGCGAAAGTGATATGTCGGCATTTGAGTTCGTTTATTTGGATTCGCCATTTAGTAAGCCAGTCATGGATTTCGCGGAGATGATTTTGGAGCTTAGAAGTTGCAACACAAATATCCTTGTGGCGGCTTAGTATCGCTGTGTCGTCAGCAAATGTCGAAATTGATACTCGATCGCTATTAGGAATATCCGCTGTGTACAAAAGATAGAGAATAGGCCCAACAACACTTCCTTGAGGAACCCCTGCATGAATTTCATAACATTTTGTTGTAAACGAGTTGTGTTTTACTTGAAACGTTCTATGTTTTAAGTATGACTCAAAGGTCGCGTGAAAATTTAAAGGAAGTAAGTTTCTGATTTTATGCAGCAAACCGTCGTGCCAAACTTTGTCGAACGCTTGTTGCACGTCCAGAAAAACTGCTGAGCAGTACTCGCGATGTTCAAATGCGATTCTTATTTCGTTGGTAATACGATTTACTTGCTCAATAGTACCGTGTTTTTTTTCTGAATCCAAATTGATGGGAAGGAATAATATGTTGTTCCTGAAGAAATGGAGTCAATTTGGATATCAAAAGTTTTTCGAATAACTTTGAAAGGCAAGGAAGGAGACTTATGGGTCTGTAAGAGGAAGTTTGCGTAGGATCTTTACCGGGTTTAAGCACCATTTTAATAACCGACCGTTTCCAATCTTTTGGAAAATAACCATACTTTATAATAGAATTAAAAAGCACAGTTAAAAATACTACTGCTACGAAAGGTAAATTTTTTAACATTTTCGGAGTAATAAGATCATGTCCAGGGGCTTTTTTACAGACTAGTTCACTTTTTATGGTATTAGATAACTCACTCGGAATAAAGTTTGCGCGAATTCTGTTTGTGTTTTCGGATTGAGTTGGAAAGTTGTGTACAATAGTGCTCGGGTTTGGTTGAAATACTCTATTAAGGTGTACTGCAAAAGCCGTTGCTTTCTCTTCGTCGGAACGCGCCCATCCATTGTTAGGTCTACGAATAGGTGACTCACTATATACAGGAGTATTAAAAGTGCGGCTCGCTATCCACATGGACTCCCGATTAACACCCCTGGGTGTAAGTTTCTGGATAAAATGGCTTTTTTCAATTTCCTTTTCCCGGAATAGAGCTAGTCTAAGCTTTTTTTCAGCGTCTTTTAGTCTATCTTTGGCAAATGGTGACCGGAATCGTTGCCATTCGCGCCTGCATCTTCGTTTTTTGGCGACAAGGTTTTCAATTTCTATATTGGTCCTGGTTTTTCTAGTCCTGTCTTCCGTACAAGGAGTAGAATTTTTCGCTGCTGATTCAAGAATGGAAGAAAAAACAGTTACGGCGTCATCAATATGCTCATTGCAGTCTATTTTATATTTAGTATGTATATGCGAACTTATATACTTTTTGTACTTCAGCCAGTTAGTCCTTGGATTTGTTAGGCTGATTGAACGTTCAAGTTTTATTGGATACTTGTGTAATAGAAATACAACAGGCGAATGATCCGACGAGAGGTCAGCTGTCGCTTTTGCTGAAATAAGTTCTCTTGCAATACCCTTAATGATCCCGAAATCTAAGAGGTCAGGAATTTTTTGGAGGTCTGATGGCCAGTAAGTTGGTTGCCTTGGGGACACAAAGTCAAGAGCATTATTTTTGTCAATTATTGTCTTGTATAATTGTTGGCCCTTAGAATTGCAGGTTCGCGAGCCCCAGAGAGTATGCTTTGCATTGTAGTCACCTGCTGCAAGAAACTTATCCCCTAGTGTCACAAAGAAATCTAGAAACATTTTTTCTGTTATACTGAAGCGAGGTGGGCAATAAATCGCCGATAAAACGATATTTTTACCACGTAATACTACGCAAAGTGTCGTTGCTTGAAGGAAATCATAACAATAGGAATCTAGAGAAAAATGTTGGATTCTTTTGCGAATAAGTATACCAGTGCCTCCATGCGCCTTGCCGTTTGGGTGGTTGGTTTGATAGAATAAGTAGCCTGGGATAGAAAAGAAGTTTTTATTTGTTAAATGAGTTTCGGAGAGGAGCAATACATCGATTTCCTCTTGGCTTAAAAAACTCTGAATTTCCAGCTTATGCTTAGTTAACCCATTCGAATTCCACGCACAAATTTTCAAGACACTCATTTTTTCTCTAAAACTGCAGTCAAAAGTTTATCGAACTTTTGCATCATTTGCACAAGTACATTCAAAGTTTGAGCTAGACTGAGTATCATTACTTCAAGACTGCTATTCGTGTTAGCAGGGGGATTAACAGTGCTCGCGGACTTTAATGCATCAGCATAGGAAATTCCTGAGTTCACAGGGTTGTTATTAGAATTTGAAGGGGCTATTGGTGCGGAAAAAATTATATTATTAGAAGGATTTCTTACCGATTCTTGCTTGACATTCAAGCGTTTTTTTAGGTCTTGATAAACTAAGCAACCTCTGTAATTTGCAGTATGGTTAGCTTGACAATTACTACATTTTATTAATCTGCGATCGTTTTGAGCTTTTTTATTGCAAACTGAGCTATGATGAAGCTCGCCACAAACTACGCAAACGGTGCGCAAGAGACAATACGACTTTGTATGTCCAAACTCTTGGCAGTTGGCACATTGAACTGGACCATTTATTTTGTGTGGCTCTTCGACCGATATTTTGCGATGTAATAAGAATTGTAAATTATATATGGGATGAATTTCGTTTTTCTTCAGCTTTAAGTTGTCAGGCAACAAATCTACTTTAAACATAGGCTGTGGAGCTTTAGATTTATTAAATATATTTATAACGGATCTAGCGTGAAAGCCCTTTTCCCCCAGTTCGTTTTTTATGTCATTTGTGTCAACGTCTGCTTCAATACCTTTGATCACAACTGTAATGCCTTTGCTACTCTTTAGCTGGTATGTATAAAAATTTTTGTTATTAGCTTCGAGCTCTTTTACAACCCTGCGGAAATTATCCTCCGTTTTAGTTTGTATTTTAGTTTCGTGAATATTACCCTTTGTTAGGGAACAACATAGAAATTGTTGTTTCCTAGCAAACCAGTTAATTTGGCAACGAGTGCACTAGAGTTCCGCTCGCGCAAGTAGATTGGGGGTGGTTTAAGAGTTTTAGCTGGCTGAGACTCGGAATTTTCGCTGATAGTTTCAGCTAGAGGAGCGAAACGGTTTCCCGCTAGTGTTGTTTGGAGAGGAATTTCCGTTTTATTTAACTTAGCCCTAGCATCAGTTTTTCCGACAGGACTTCTTTTCCTCTTCGTAATATTAATATACCTATGCGTACCGATCAGCACCGGTTGCTGTTCATTTGCCTTTTTACTCATTTCATCCGAGTCAACTATTTTGTTTTGTTTGGGCGAAACGGGTTTAGTTTGAGCACTAGGAAAAGTGGGTGTAGGGTAACCAGAACTCGAGCTTTCGAAGTGTTGTTGGTCCTATTATCCTTGCTGGCACAGCAATTTTTCCACTAATAGATCGCGATCTTTGTCTCTCAAATTGACTTTTTATATTAGAAATTTGGCTTGTACCTGGCTGTACACTGTTGAACTGGTCCAGATTGAGACCATCTTGCAAAAGTTTCCGACTGGGAAGTTGTGGAGCTTGGCTTATTGCGCCATATGTAAGTCCAGCTGACTTATGGTTCGTGTCTAGGCTACTCGAGGGAGGTGATCTATCCACTGGCATCACCTTCTTTGATTAAAAAGCTAGCCGGCAGATGGCAGCTGTACACAGCTGCAGAGACCAGCTGTCTCTCTCTCGGTTTTGTCTGTAATTGGGTTACAATGTAAATCCAATTCACGTATGTATGTATGTTTTTCACAATACTTATCTTTATTTACAGCGCCGGAATATCCACAAATTAAATGGGCCGACACTGAATTTCTTCTCGAGATGGATCCTTTTTGAGCTTTTGCTCAAGTTTGGTTGGTTACTCTTTCTCGGGATTTTAAACTTTGTTTAACTTTGGTTTTTTTTTTTTTTTTTTTTTTTACCGGAGCGCAAATTAAAACAGCTTCACTCGACTAGGGTTGCCGAATGACAAACTATATATTTGTATTTATTTATAATTCTCTTCAACTGTCGCCTACTACATTACTACATCCCTTCCTTATTTTCAACTCCTTTATTTCTCATCCGGAAGAATCCGTTTACAATGGCTGACATGTCTTCGGAAACTCCTACCGTCTCTCTTCACTTCCACTTCCGTCCCGCTCCTTTCTACGACTTCGTATTCTTCTTTGTCAAAAACTGGTACCAATTTGTGTGGAAGTACCATGTTTTTCAATAGGACTTTATCTCCTATCTCGATTTTAGATTCTTTTGCACCTCTTCTCTTGTCTGCCCTTTCCTTCCCTTTTTGCTTATTTATCCAATCCAAATCTCTGGCTGAATTTTCGATTGGGTCATCTGATAAATCTCGAACGTCGGGGATTTTGTCCCGAATCAGCCGATTAAACATCAGTTCTGTTGGTGGTGTTCCTGTAGTTCCGTGCGGGTAACATTATAAGTAAAAATGAATCTCTGGATTTCTTGTTTCAAATCTCGTCCGTTTGCACTTGCAATCTTAAGGCGTTTCAGTAGCGACCTATTCATGTTTTCTACTTCCCCATTTGCTTGAGGCCAGTATGGAGGAGTTGTTATAAGACTGATACTGTTGTCCTTGCAGAAATTTTTGAATTCGCGGCTTGTAAACTGCCTCCCGTTATCAGATCGAATCGACTTTGGAAGTCCGAGTCTACAAAAGATTTCCTGCATTATCTTTATAATATTTTCCGAAGAAATACTCCTGAGGAATTTAACTTCTTGGTAGCGTAAAAAATAATCAATTAATACCAGAATATATTCGTTTGTCGGTAGCGGCCCCAGAAGATCGGTCACCACGCATTGCCACGGACCGTTCGGAAAAACATGCCGACGCATAGGAGGGGGAGCCGACGTTTGTGACACAAGCAAACAATCGCGGCATGTCTTTACATGTTTCTCTACTTCCCGGTCAACCAAAGGCCACCAGACTTTTGCCCTTATACGCCGTTTCATAGCCGATTCTCCCGGGTGACCCTCATGTGCCAATTGCAGTATCCGAAGCCGTAGTACTCTGGGTATGACAATCCGCGTCCCACGCAATAAAATAGTCCCCATGACCGAAAACTCATTTCGAAAAGGATAGTATGCACTTTTAATGTCCAAAACCGACGATCCATCCTTCAAATGGGAGATTACATTACTTATCTCTTCATCCTTTGCACTTTCCTTTGCCAACTCCGATGTAGGAACCGAAGGTGGTATGCCATCTCGGACTATTTGGTTTATGTTTTCCTCTCCATCCGCATCAAAAGAACTCGTTTCTCCCACTTTGCAGAGCCTAGAAATAGAATCGGCAATGTTCTCCTTACCAGATCGGTAAATTACCTTAAATTTAAAAGCCTATAAACGAAGCAACCAACGTTCTATTCTTGCGGGTGGCCTTGACGTCGGCTTGAAAATTGCTTCTAAGGGTTTGTGGTCGGTAACAAGTTCAAATTCCAGACCCGCTAAATAATAGTCAAACTTTTCGACAGCCCAAACTAGACCCAAACTCTCCTTTTCCGTTTGAGAATATCGCTTCTCCACTTCTGAAAGGCTTTTGCTGGCGAATGAAATCACCCTTGGATCATTATTTCTATCAAATTGAATCAGGACTGCACCTAGAGCAACTGGACTGGCATCCGCAACAACTCGTGTCCTATTTCTTTGTTAAAAAAATGATAAACTTGGAACTTTTGATAAAACATCTTTGAGTTTTTGAAAAGAGTTTTCATGATTTGAATTCCAGGAAAACTTACTGTCATGTTTGAGCAGAGACCTTAACGCGTCAGTTGCATCAGAAAGGTCAGGTACGAATTTCCCAACATATGTTACCAATCCCAAAAAACTCCTTAATTCTTCTTTGCTTTGTGGTGCTCGAAAATCTAGAATTTCTTTCATCTTCTCAGGATCCACGGATATTCCCTTGTCGGAAAGAATGTGTCCCAAAAATTTGAGTTCTGTAACCTTCTTCAAACACTTTTCGTGATTTAACGATACATCCCTTTTTCTAAGCGTGTCTTGAACTTGTTCGAGAGTTTTGTCGTGCCCGATTTCTGTACTTCCAAACACAATAATGTCATCCAAGTAATTTAACGTATTTTGGCAAGAGGCCAATACTTCTTCCAAAACTCGTTGGAAGATTTCGGGTGCTGTATTAATCCCAAACATTAGACGTTTATACCTAAACAATCCCTTGTGTGTTATGAATGTTGTAATTTCGCGACTGTCTTCCTCCAGTTCTAGTTGGTGATATGCATCCTTCAAATCCAACCTTGAAAAGAATTTTGCACCCCTCAGCTTAGTCATGAACGAGTCGAAAATCGGTAGCGGATAATTTTCGCGCCGAATTGCTATATTGGCTCTTCGCATATCAACACAAAGCCGAATGTCGCCATTCCCTTTCACCACAACTACAACTGGTGATATCCAATCGCTTGGTTCATGGACCGGCTCAATTATACCCTTGTTCAAAAGTTCATCTAATCTTGCTGAAACCTTTTCTTCTAATGCTACAGGTATACGACGTAACGGCTGCTGAACTGGCCTTACCTTTTCGTCAATGAAAAGTTTGACGGTTACACCACTAATTTTTGGAAACGGAGGCATGGTTTCGATACTACATATGCCGCTTCCCAATCGAAGAACGTCCAACTTCATTGCCGTATCTCGTCCCAATAGCGATTGACTTCCCTTTTCGACAACGTAGAATGATGCTACTACTTCTCTACCGCTTCCAATTCCAATCGGCGCATCAAATACCTGAATAATTTTCAAGGGCTGATTTGAGGCGTAAGCTTTAAACTGGTTGGCCGACCGTGACCGAAGACCCCAAACCACCGCCTTCTGCTCCTGTAGCCTTTCCCAATCTTTTTCGCATAACAGATTTGCACGGGATCCTGAATCAATCACCATTAAAATATCCTGGCCCCCAACTTTCGCCATTATCATTTCCGCGGACATCAAATCGCCGTCTACTTTCAAACAGCCGGTCTCGAAACACTCTGGTTTCGGACTACCGTCTTTTTCTTCCACGCTCCTTACTTCCGACGTCGTTGTCCGTCGCCGTTTACTTTCCCAAAACTTATTACCTTTCCAGCTTTTTTGAGACTTCGAGTTGCATTTGCGTGCGAAGTGACCAATTAATGAGCACCTTTTACACTTGGCGTTCCTGGCCGGACATTCTGGGCTATTGGCTGCATGATCCTTATACCCACACCTACCACATCCATCATTTCCCACAAATCTTCCTCGTTTCACTGACACCTTGTTTACCGATTCCGTCTCCTTGCTACCAAGCATTTCCAAAGAGCCCTTATTAACCTGCTCAAATATCTTACAGCGTTCCACAACTTCATCCAAGCTTTGTTCTCTTTCCAACAATTGCTTCCTTAGGTCGATTGGTGCCCAGGAGTCTATAATCCGATCCTTTAGGTAAATCTCTAGGACATCGTCCTTAGTAGACCCGAAGAAACACTTGGACGCTTGTTGTCTTAAGCGTAAGAGAAACTTATTTAAAGTTTCTCCTTCCGAAGGCATTAACTTCCAGAACAAATGCCTCTCCAAAATTGAATTTCGTTTAGGTGAAAAATATTCATCCAATTTCTTCACCAAAACTTCAAACACATCATTCTCCTTTTCCCCATCATATTCGACAAGAGCCCCTGAAATACTAAATATGACTCCTTGTAATTGAGATCCTCCCAAATGTAGTAACTTGTTCTTCTTCTTGATCACCAACGTAATTTCTTCCGATTGAAGATAAAGACTAAATGACCAGAACCAAATTTTCCACTCTTCGCCCAACATCGTTTTATCGATGATATCACATAAAAATGGCTTAACCTCTGCCATTCCAAAAGCCCAACTACTGAATCTGTTGAAGCAGAGAGAAGAAAGGAAAAAAAAAAAAAATTTAAATCCATTATAGCTCATGTCGTTCCGCCAATTTCCAGGTACACTATAGTGTTTAATTCCTTTAAAAAATTAATGAGCCTTACAGCCATACCAATGGCCTCAACCATTTGCACAATTTAACGCGCACCACAGCCATACGAATGGCCTAAATCATTTGCACAATTTAACGCGCACCACAGCCATACCAATGGCCTAAATCATTTGCACAATTTAACGCGCACCACAGCCATACCAATGGCCTAAATCATTTGCACAATTTAATGCGCACCCTCCACTCCTCGAGGAGCCTTACCCGTATCCTTTAGGCGTAAAAACTTATATTCTTATGGAAATCCTTCCTTAGAGAAAAACAAAGGTCCTTATCCGCATTCGTCGCCAATGTACCAACCCGCAATTCTAAACACGAGATGATATTTTTATATCGAACTCTGAAACCAGACTGACTTTTATTTTCTTTCGTGTTTCATATCTACAAATCCTTTTTCTTTTCATTAGCCTACTATATATTTGTATTTATTTATAATTCTCTTCAACTGTCGCCTACTACATTACTACAGAGACCAAATTTAAAGAACAGAATTGAGAGAACATTTTTAGCTTTGCTCTCTCACGCTTCTCATGTCTGGCATTATGATAGTGCCATAGCAAAAATTTTCTACGGACATTCGTTTGTATGGGCGCGAGACATCTCCCAACAAACCAAAGTGTAAAGCTAAGATGACACGATATGCTATTCAGTAAATATTTTCTAAAAATTTGTCACAGAAATCAACAAATGGTGTAATCAGCAAATGTCAACAAGCAAATATTTGCTAACGAGGCATTTACTAGCATTTTCTGACACTGACACAAATATTTGATGTCGGAGTCAGAAAATCGTGTGATCACCCTTTTCTGACAATTTTTGATATTGGGACGAATTTTCAGCATTTGCTGACATATTTGCTATTTGCTAACGAGCTAAACTTCTCCCTTCAACAAATTTCAAATTTGCTACATATTTGGTTTGGAACTTGCAGTTTTTTAAATTTGAATTCGGAATATTTGGAGTACTCAGCGGAGGAGGACGCTGATATCATTAAAACGTCGCAAAACTTCAATTTTCGCTATTTTGGACTGTGAATTTAGCCAAATATAGTCATCCGTTGAGCTTAAAATTTGACCATGGCCACGATTCGCGAAATTCACTTAATTTAGATTTTCACTATTTTGGTCTGTACCTTAAGAGAGCACTATATTTGACTGTTAAAAGCTCAATATGAGCACCCTACGATTTTGAGCTATAAATTTCAAAGCTACATTTATTTTGAATTTTATTTCAAGCTTTGGAATGAGTTCGGAATCTTTGAAGCGCTGTTCGAGCGAAGACGACGGTATGATCGAAAATGCTTTGCTAGAGATTTTAGAGGAGCCTAAAAAAAAATACAAGCAAGTGAGGCCGAAGGTCACATCGGAATGGCCGGATGAAAATATACGAAGATTAATTTCGGCCGTTGAAGAGCGTCGTTGTTTGTGGGATTTCGGTAATCCTGCATACAAGTTGCAGAATGCGAAATCATCAGCATGGCAAGAAGTTGCCGACATATTGGACCAATACTCGGCAGACGAATGCAAAGCAAAATTTTCGAATCTGCGCGTTGTGTTCAAATCGAATATAAGCAAGTGTCGGAGCAAAAAGTCTGGTCAAGGCACAGCCGATTCATATTCTGTTCATTGGAAATTTTTGAATGAAATTATGTTTTTGGAAGCCAATGATGTGGACCAATCGACTCAATCGGTTTCATCAATGTCATTGGTAAATATTTTCGGAAGCTTTTCAATTGTCGTTTCTTTTATTTTCGTACTTTTGATTTTTCAGGCGACTGCAGTTATTGATGAAGACGTTTTAAATAGTTTTGGTTATAAAGTGTCGCCAGAACCATCAACCTTTGGACAACGCCGCAAGCGTAATGCATCAACGCCTTTAACGTCGTCTTCACCTTCGGGGTCAGGATCTTTTAAAGAAATTGCTGCGCAGGCACTGAATACTATGACCACAACAATGAATGCAAAGGACGAACTTACTACCTACGGTGAATTTATTGCGTCCGAGTTGCGAAACATTCCGCCCCAAAAATTGCAATATGTTAAACGCAAATTGACTCGCAACCTAATGGATTTAATGGAAGAAGTAGAAACGATGGAAAGCTAGTGATGCAAAATGTCAATTAAAAAAAAATAAATAAAAACCACTATATGAATCATCCACCAATTAATCTTTTTAATATTTATTTTTTTTATTTGGAACGACAATTCAAAGATTTTTATATTGCCATTCAACTTCACCCTCTTCAGTAAAATACCTCGCAAATTCTATTTGTAACTCCTTGGCGCTGAGCGTAGGAGTGTCAGGGTGTGACTCTCTGCGTAATGGGTACATCGTCGAGTTAGAAATTTCCTTTCTCCAATCACCTGCAACTAATTCGCCATTGTTTTCAAAGCGATCAAACGATTGCGGCGGAGCATATCCTTTTCTGTTAGTCGATATCAAATAGTTATGAAGAACGCATTCAAATGGATCGGCTTTCGTAGGACGCGAAATCGGGCTGACATAATTCCGAAAACGTTTTCGATAACCCGTCGAGCTCGACTCAAACGATAATTGTAAACACGCTGCACCATCGTAAGACCACGCGAACTGTAAGGTTTCATAATGTTTTGACGTAAACTAAACGCATCGTCGGCGACAAGAGCGAATGGAACCGGCAACTTTCGTCCAGGCAGTGGTTGTGGTTGTGGCAAGCTCAACTGATTGGCATCCATCGCTTGTGCAAAATTGCAACGATTAAAAACTCCGCCATCTGAAAATGGTCCGTTTCGACCAACGTCTACATACAGTAATTTGTACTCTGCATCTGCGATGCCCATCAATACTATACTGTGCGTGCCTTTATAGTTATAAAAGATGCTGCCGGAATTTGGCGGTGCGACCATCACTATGTGCTTTCCATCGACAGCACCGATGCAATTCGGAAATTGCCACAGCTCATTGTATTGGCGAGCAACAGCTTTCCAAGCCTCTGTAGATTTTGGTGTCTGAAATAATTAACCGAATAAGCCGAATAAATGAAAAAAACTGTCGGAAACACAAACTTGAAGATATTCGCCCACAAGCACTTTGAAGATTGCGTTGAGTACCTCCGGTATAAATTTTGAAATGGTGGACTCCGGAATACGAAAAAGATACTGCAACGATCGAAAACTATCTCCTGTTGCCAAGAAGCGAAGCGTCAATACAAGTCTGTCTTTCGGTGAAATGGCCTTGCGCATTACTGTATCTTGTTTTAAAATATGCGGCGATACCAACAAAAGTAAATTGTCGAATTGATGGGCAGTCATGCGCAAAAAGTTTTGGTATAAGGATGGTTCCTCATCCCGTAATTCGCGTAACAATTTGGCACAGAATCCCTCTTCGTCGCGTTGCTCAACCCAACTCTTGACCCAAATTGTTCGCTTCCTTTTTCTCGACACAGGCTGTAGTTCGTCCTCATCGCTAGTGTCAAATACACATGCCGCCAATACCACTGCAACAGTAGCTTTCTCCGCATCCATTTTTTAGTCAATTCATTTTTTTTTTTTTTTCGATTAAGCAAATTCATAAATGAAAAATTCTTCAAATAGTCTAATCGACTAACAAATGTGTCAGAATTTTTTTTTAAAATTTATTTTCTAGCATTTGTTGAAAATCAAAAATTTTCGTTTTGTGACAGATTCAGAAAATCGTGTAATCAGTCAGCAAACCTAATTTGCTGATTTACAATTTTTTAGTAAATTCCTAGCAAATCTCTTTCAAAAAATATTTGCTGAATAGCATATACCTTTGTTTTTTATATTAAAAATCAATTTAAGAAATAGAATTAGACATTTAGTTTAGTTCGAATTCGACTCTTATCGTGAAAACATTTTTCCTTCAATAAATAAAATCTTATTCATTTTCGTTTAACTCTAGCTGAGTTTGTTTTAGTATCCTGAAAAGGCTTGTGAATTGATTTTGGGCCAACCAAGTTTTCCATAACAGAACAAAACATATTGATATAAGGCACCATTTTGTACGAGAAGCTGTTGCGAAAGGAGAGGTCTTAATCAAGTACATGGAAACAAATAAGATGCCAGCGGATGTACTAACTATAGCTCTTCCATCACCAAAGCATTTCAAATGCATTACTGAACTTGGATTAAAATTTTTAAGCGTCCTAGCTAACTTGAGGGGAAGTGTTAAAACTCAAGAATAGTATCACGCTACCTTTGTTTTGAAGTAATTAATTTTATTTTGAAATCAAAAAATAAGACTCAGGCCCGTTTTCTGATTGTCCGATTTAGCCGTAACCGGTAGTTATTTTAACAAAAAATCAAGTTTCGTTTTCTCCAAATACGATTGAGGCACAAACCTTAACCGACGCTCATCTGCCGATTAAATTTTCTTGTAGGAACAGCTGGTGTTTAGATCTAGTAGCTTTGTTATAGAACATTTAGCATTCGCTTATTCGAAATTAAAAATTCGGAGTCGTTTTGACATTTA